>JANHGL010018125.1:33668-53843 GCA_024611195.1 Ceyx melanurus
TAATAAATTTCTTGTCTCCTTATAAGTCCCGGGTCTCACATCTAAAATAAGATAATAGTTGTCTAAACTAAGACATTATATTATTACATGACTTCAGGAAAAAGAGGGGGGAAATGATACTTGAAACATACATTTTTTTTAAAACAAACTTCAGTTTTAAGAAAACGTAGATAAATTATGAGTTAGTTCTCCTTCAGCCATTATTTACTAGACATTTTTAGAGATTATCTATTTATTTATTGCCCTCTGAGACCACTAGAGAGGAAGGAAAATGCAGTTAGTCCATCACTTCCCCAGATAAAGAGAGATACAAACTCTTAATAAAGTATCAATGGCACCCCAAGGGGACAAAAAGATATTTGCATCCCAGTGGCCCAGCTGACAGACCACATAAGTTACTGCAGCAGCAGCGAGGTCCTGTCAGAGAAAGGAGCATAACAAGAGAAGAGGAAGCAAAACATGATTTGTACTGGCATGCAGTGAACAAGCTCATCTGTGTAAAAATGAATATATGAAATTAAAAGGATTAATGGGACAAGTTAGTACAGGGCAGCAGGGAAAGTCCCCTGTCTAGGTACTTCTGCCAGGTTCCACCCAGACAGCTTATATTTTTTTGAACCTCCTTTCTTTTGTAAGTGAAATTTCATCTGGAAAGTGCCATGTTGTGTGTGTGTCCCCACCCAGATAAGCCCTTTGAGCTATTAAATTCTTCTTTAATTTAAAAAATCATGGTGGTTTTCACAAAAGCCTGAACTTTTGGCATGGTAGGAAGAAGGCTAATGGCAAGTTAGCCATCAGAAATCGTCCAGTGAGTTCATTTGCATCGAATGCTCCTCTTAACCTCCTGTTGTAAATCACTTTTAAATAGCTGTGCTGCTTCACCCAAGGGTTGGCTGCTGTTCAGGGCTTAGCAGAGTAGTTTCTGCTTCTGCTGTGAAGGCCTTTGAAATCACCTGTGATAACGTTATATAGGGTTTTACTATTTAAATCACAAAGCTGGGCCTAAAAATTTTCCTACATTAACATTTTGCTATATCTGTTCCTTTCCAGCCTGTCTGCTCCCAGCTCTGAAGCTGAACAAGGCTATGTGTCTATAGGCAGCATTTGCCCCATTAGGTGGTTGGCTTTTTTTTTTTGGTACTATACCTGATTTCCATCTTGCAAAAGGCAATTACAGCATTCAGAAGATGACAGTCATTTCATGCAACAGAAGGCTGACTAATTGAGGCAAAGGGATGATATTTGGGAATGAAAAACAAAGCTGTGACATGTAAAATTACATATAAAGTGAGATATTATTTTTTTTCTCCTCATAAAATTCTCAACAAGCAAACTCCAGATGTCAGCATTTAAACACTATCAGGTATTACTTATATTACTGTAGCACCTACAGACCCACAGGAAAATCTCAGGTGTATCATGCTCCTAACCTTAGGGGCAGAGTGCGTTTTGAATTGCTTATGGCTTTAGGTAGCGTAAGTCACCAAAAGTGAAGATCAGGAAATGTTGGCACTATTTTGGTTCAGTATCTTTCTACCTTTTAAAAATAATTACAAGTTGCAGCTTAATCAGAATTTAAAATGATGCAGAGGTTGGTGCCATGGGGAAAAAAAGAAAAAAAAAAAAAAGACAAAAATAAACCTTTTCTTCACTGTGAAAAGTTCCTCACTGTGAGGGTGATGAGACACTGGAACAGGTTGCCCAGGGAAGATGTGGATGCCCCATCCCGGAAGTGTTCATGGTCAGGTTGAACAGGGCTTAGAGCAACCTGGTCTAGTATGAGATGTCCCTGCCTGTGGCAGGGAGGTTGGAACAAGATGATCTTTAAGGTCACTTCCAACTGAAAGCATTCAGTGATTCTATGAAGTCTACAAGTACAGCAACAATCCACTTCTACTGACCCATGCTTTTGACTAAGTAGACAAGTGGACACCAGAATAAGCCCGGGCAACTTCACTAGTCAGCTGTTGTCATTGCTTCTTGGTTGACTGAAGCTATATGGACAGGTCTGCCCCTTGGTACTGCTTCTCTTGCACCGGTGGCTTCTTACAGGAGAAACACCATTGTCCTCTGTGTCACTTCTTCAATCATATTAATCCCTCAATGAGTTGTTACTGACTGTGTATCTGTAATAGCTTGAGTTACATCTTCTTGAAAGGTTCAGTGGCTTCTTTGCTTGTCTAGGGAAGAGGTGAGAAGAGGCAGTTTGAAGGGGTTGCTGCCATGCTGGTTCTGACAAGTGTGTTTGATGGTTTCATGGAGTTTTTTGAATCTGTTTTTCTTGATCCAGAAGAAAACTTAAGTTTAGAGGTCTGCCTGCTCTTTGTGTCTTCAAAATAGACCAGTTTCTATCTACAAGAGGAGATTTATTGAACAGCTTGAGGATTTATAAACTATTCCCTAAATTCCTTTAGTATTGTCCCAGAAGGCATTAGAATGATGAATCCCCTGTGCATCTTAGTTTTTTTCTAGTTGATCTGAGAAGGTTTTATTCAGTGCTGCAAGGTCTTCCTCCCCAGCTCACCACTGCCCTTCTCCATGCCCATATATCCTGGTGGGAGCACATACAAGCAAGTCCCTACATATCAGCACTGGAAAGCAGGTTAGCCAACACTAACCCATCAGTTTTGTGAGAGGAGAACACTTTAAATGCAGAAATACACCTCTAAGACCAGCGTGTCATAAACATAGCAAATGCTAACACCAGAGCCTTGCTGCTGAGGAAAATTAAAGCTAATATGGGCTTGGCCAAAAAGGTAAGAAGAGTCAGAACTGGAAAAAAAAATATGAAAAAAAAAACACAAAACACCCCAAAACAAACAAACAAACAAAAGACAAAAACAAACAAACAAAAAAACCCAAACCAAAACAAAATAAAAGTTGTTATGCTTAAAAAATAATGTTTTGCTTAAATTGTTGAACTGTGGTCAAGTGAACGAAAAAGGGGACAAGGCTGTTGCGAGGGGTTTCGCTGCAACAGGGAATGTGTGTGTAGGAATATATAGCATGTTTGGTCTTAACACTCCAGATCTTTTACCATATCCTGCCCAGCACTGCTGAAGTAAACCAGGTGTAAGTGGTTTCAAGAAAACAGCCAAAACCACATCTTACCCAGAGAAATTGTGTCTTGAACATGAAGGCTTAGCTCTCCAGGGCCAGAGCTCCTCTCTCCCCACTGGTAGCCCATGAAAGTGTTTACAGAGGCCAGCAGCCCAAAGGAATTGAATTTGGGATCTTGAAAGCTCCGGCCTTCACAAAATAAACCTTCAAAGGAGATTCAGAACTATCGGCAACAAAATACTTTCTATTCTCATCCATGGCAGCCCACTCCATTCCAGTCTCATGTTTATTTAACAATTTAAAAAATAAATCCATTACTTTGAGTTCAGAGGATTTATATTTTTAAGGTCTGTGGGGTTTTTTTTCCATACACATTTCCAATAATATTCTATATTTTCTTTTTCGTTTTGTTATTTTACTTCAAATATAATTTGTTCTCATTGGTAATTGCAGCTCTTGCTTTTTCGTGATGTTGGTAATATGATAGGTGAGGAAACATTGATGACAAAAGCTCCGATGCTTCTCCTCTATACGTGAGTGGTACAAATTGATACCTTTTTCCACAAGGGAGGTTTGGCTTTAAATAGGTCCAAACAACCATATTTTAAAATATCAGCACTTAGGCTGTTTCTGCAAAGTCTGCTTCCCATGCTGTCAGCATGGAATTGGTGTAAGCTTCACAAAGAGCATAGTCAGGAGGCTGTTTAAGTTTCATTAAAAAATAAATAAAACCCAAATCCCTTAGATCTACTTAATTGCCCCCAAAACTGGACAAACACCAGAGCTAATTTGAACTATTTGCTCCAAATTATTCTTGTGAGTTTAGCTCCTTGCTTGCTTACTGGTAGTTCAAAACTCACACCAACTATATGGCGTAGACCTAGAATTCTGGAAAAAAATCAGGAGGATTTTTTTTGCTGCACCCAAGTAGTCAGATTTGATTATTATTGTCTGATGAGACTGATTGACAATGTCACATATTCCCACCTTTTATGGCTGAAGCATTTTAAATGGAGGGAAAAAAATAACCTCGAAAGCAATTAAAAACAAACAATCCATCATGACTTTCTTATATAGAAAAGGGAGTTCAAACCTGCTTTTCTAACTATCTCCTGTCTAACAAACTATATTATTTCTGCAATAGGCATCTTCTTTTTAGTGAAAATGTAATAGAAAGGCCGTCTCACTTGGGGTTTCTTGAAAGCTAAGTCAGTCATAAGTACCAGACCAGAGCACTTTAAAAGTGAAGAATAAAAAATAATAAAAAAAAAAACAACAAAACATGACAAACCAATTAATATATTATCTGACTGTTTCACATGTTTGGATACCAGTCAGGCCACACTGGAGATACTTCTCAAAGGCTTCACAACTACATGTAAAGGGAGAATGAAGCTTTTAGCTGTCATATCTTCAAGGTCACTGAGCACATGCCTGGCACACACACACATTTCAAAGAATGGTGGCTCTGGCAGGACCGAGCACTGCCCACCTGAACCACAGAAGAATTTATCCCTGCAGACCAGCCAGGAGAGGAAGCAAGTGCCACAGAGTTTCTCCATCTTTAATAGTCTAACAGTATGAGAATCCCCACAGAAAAAAAAAACAACCTCTCTTTTACTTTTCTCAGCACAACTGCTTTAGTAGGACTACCAGACTATCTGATAAGAAAAAAAAAAGTTAGAAATATATGAAGAGAAAAAACAGACTCTCTACTTGTTGATGTTCTTATTGGTTTCATTCCCAGGCTCTGCCTCTTTGAAACTAACTTTAGATCGAAACTGTGCAGGTTTGCCCCATGAGGAGGAGGGTGAAGTTGGGAGGCTTCTCACTCCAGAACTTCTGTGGGTCTCCTGCAGGGCTCAAGGGATCACAAAGGACAACCAACATTTGGACCAGCTCAGCATGCCATTGCTTGTGCAAAGCAGGTGTCTAGCCACCAGACTTGCATAAACTGGCCATAAATAGTTAATTAAATGCATTTGTACCCCACCACCTGATTTGCATGCAGAATTGCCAAAGCAGTGTGCTAAGATTAGACACAATGTACTCCCCGAACACAATTGTACCACTGAAACAGTCTGAAAATCTGGTGCATTGAGTTAAATTTTCACATTGTGCCTTCTTGTGTAATAACAATAATCTCCTCTGCCTCAGAGTATAATCGCAATAAAGAGCTTTTTGTGATTCATTCAGTGTTTATTCACTCAGTAAACAGCTCTTTATTGCTTTTTATACTACAAAGCAAATGAGATTATTGCTTAAATTGTCCAGTAGCTACTAGCTTCTGTCCTCTGGCTTGCTTGTTCAGTTTGTTTTTGTGTTGTGGTTTTGGAAGAGAAAACTTGTTTAAAATTAGCTCCCCAATAAATCACAGTAACAATGAAGTGAGAGTTTCTGCAGTGTGACAGATTTGTAGCTTTTTATGTTTGTAATGATGATGATATGTTTTCCAGCTTATTTATTTCCTTCTGCCTTTACTCTCTAACTCTGAAGTCTGCTGCAGTGAAGAAAACCCTAAATGTTGGAGCTTGAGAAGGAAGAACTAGCAGTCCTTGAACTGAAGAACTAGTAGTCCTTGGACTGCACTATTTCCAGGATAGAAAGGCGCAGCAAAGAAATGAATAAACAAGTGGGAGTCCATTGTTTAGAGTTGAGAGGCATCAACTGTAGTTCAAATCCTACCCTGCTCCTAAGAGCTTGAGTGATTTCCTTCACTCATCCCTGTCTATACAATAAGGTTAGTGATGTTATCTCCTTTGTAAAGTGTCCCAAGATCTTTGGGTCGTTAGCAATAAACAGTTTTGTTATTCAGTGATGCTCCAAGGAGTTCCCAAGAGCAACTGTTCTTAACACACCGCCTCCCCATGAAGACCTATGGTGGAGCAGCTCTGCAGGCCTCAGAGTAAGAGGACTGGGAACATTATAGCCTTCATTACGGAAAAGAACAAGTCAGCTATAGCCAACATTTGTGCATTCACTCCTTTTCTGAGTGTGCAAATGGAGCAGCTCATAATTATTCCTCACCACGAGGCCAAGTGGCATATTCACCAGAAGAACGGGAAAAAATATTTCTCTCTTTCAGGCAGTAACATGTAAAAGGCATTTCATATCTCAGTCCTGCCAACTTTCAGACGTTAGCCAAGCATTTCACTGGTAATTATTGATCTTCTGTATTTATAGAAAGCAAGGGCCTAGTACAATTCAATATTCAGGAGATGCCAATTTTATATGAATACCTGAGAATGACTTGGTTGTTTTCCATTTCTGTAATTGCTTCTGTATTGCTGGGGCATGAATTGCATTCTTTAAAATCCACCTAGAAAAAGAAACATAAGCAAGGAAGCTGCACCTGAATTTCTTCTTACTGAAGCCAGGCATGTTGTTTGCAGTTTTGGCACTTCAGTTATTGGTGTCCGACTTCATTTACTCACATCTAATGTCACCTTCCACACTCAAATGGATAACTTAAATTAATTGATCAAGAATTGGAAGTTGGGTCTCTCAACCTGTTAAATATGCAACTGGGTCCATATTTTTCTAATGAACTCTGTATTTTCTACAAATTTTGCATTTAGCTAGTCTTGACAGCATTTGAGTGAGTATTTCTTCTCTGGATAATAGTGTTTCCTGGATTTAGCTCTTCTCCTTCTGTGTTGTTAGATGCAGTTGTTTAATCAGTATATAGCACCTATTTTAATCCTAATCTAGACAATGACACAATATTTGAACAGAGCAGGTCAAGTCCCAGCTCCACTGAAGTCCTCAGCAAAACCTCAGATTGGTGGCACCAGAACTGAGATGATACCTCCCTATTGCCTGAGCTTTTGTAGTGGTTTGACATCTTGGGGCTGAAGGACCTGATCTGGTTGTTCCCAGGATAAACCTAACATAGGTGATGTTGTACCCACCATGTGTCTGACCTTGCTCACAGTGCTAATTGGTAGCCTGTGTGCTGCAGAGGTTGAGATTGCACAGGTCATATGAGTATCTCAGTACTTGAAACTGAGAATAAGGCCTAGAGCACTATGATACTACAGTTCTGACAGCAAAGTCTCCAGAGGTTCCTCTTTGGGATCCTACAGTATAAAAGATATCCTGATCCTGGGGAAAAAAAAAATAAAAATACAAAAATAAACAACCCAGATTTCTTTGATGCTAGAAGTGTCAGCCACTGCATAACATTGACTGCATGTATATTAAAGGGGAGATTTTGGAGTACTGACGAGGAAGCAGTGTCCTCCCTTTGGGCAGGCAGACATCACACTGATCACACTGTCAGGGAGACCACTGCATATCTCCTCTCAGCTCATCTCACGCCAGTGGCTCTTGCAGAGGTGATGGTTCAGAGCAATGCTCTATGCTTCCCAGCTCTGTTGAAAGCACACTGGGAATGACATGCTGGGTTTCCCTATGAGGCTTCTGCCAGTTCTGTCTCTGGCTCCTGTATGGATGTGACATATTTGATGTAAATGGATAGGAATACACTATGCTTCATAGTTTCCGTGCATAAGAACTTGCTAAGTGCATGGCCTCATCTATGATTAGATTTTTGTTTCACAGAGCAACAGTGATTTATGAAGCATGTTTTCATGTGGTAACCAGAAAATGTTTCCATTTAATGATTGGACAATGTACTTTCCTTTATCAAATCTGCTTGAAAACCTTTTATTGTTTTAAGAATACATTCTCCAGGACATTTGTTGCCTTAACCACATTTCATTTTAGAGGGGCTTGCTTTGCTAAAGCTTGCAGGTTGCTGGATGAAGCATGTGGTTTGTTGGAACAAGGTGGGGAAATGTGAGCTGATGGTCAACAGAACAAGCAGGAACCTCTAAGTGCTTCTTCAATTAGCATCCCTGACACTGTTTTTTTGGGTGCCCTTGAGCAAGCCACTTTGCCTCCATGTGTGTCAGCTCCCCAGCTGAACAAGAACGGTCCTCTTCATTTTCTCCTGCAGACCTTCAGCCTCTTCCTCAGAGGCTCTGGTTCTTACTGGGGCTTGCCTGGTACCCAAAGTGGAGAGGCTTTGCAGTCCTGACTGTCACAAAATATTAATTAATCATTCAAATAAATTATGTCAAAGAAATATGAATTAATCATTGCTCCAGAAAAGAGCTTGCCACAGCTGCTCTCTGTGGGCCCCTGGTACAGCCTCAGAGCTGCTGGAAATGCGCCGGCTTTTCGAAAATGGCCCATGGACATGATTAAAAGAACCGCTTCAAATCATCCCAACTTTTTCACTATTAAACAGAAGCTACAGCTCCTTCTCTTTTTGATTTTCTTTTCTTATTCTTTCATTTTTGGTTTTGGTTATGGTTTTTCTCATTTTCGTTTTTTGTTTTGTTTTGGTGGTGGTGGTGGTGGTTTTTTGTTGGTTTTTTTTTTAACCTGGCAGCCTTAGTCAATAAGCCATAAGCACCTAGCTAAGAACTGCTGTCATCAGACAAAAAGGCCTCCAAGTCCACAATCCCTAACAACCTATTTTAATAACAAGAGCAATAACGGGATTTATTATGCATGCAGCTTTCTGCAATCATTTCTGAAGAGAGAAGGACTTGGAGGCCAGGGGCGACGTTGAGTGGCAGGCGGTGGACAAAGATGGAAGGGGGGGTGGGGGGGGAGGGGGGGTAGAGAGGGAGGGGTCTGAAAAAATAATAACTGGGGAATAAGTGTGAAGGGAAAAGTTATTGGAGCAAGCATGCTGGTAAACTTTATCTGTGGCTTGCTCTTATCCTCTGGAGGGGGAGCACAGTATCTGGGGGCTGTGTGGTGTGGCCAGGCTGCTGGTGCCACAGGTGCTGCAGGAGCTGGGATAGTCTGGTCCAGTGTGGGCTGCCAGGAGCACAGCCCTGACACCTCGATTTACTGCACAAGTGGAGTGGCCATAAATTCCAAAGGGCCTCTGTGCTGAGAAGTAAATCTCAGCTCAGACAGGGGGGTAAAAGGAAAACATAATAACAAAATAACAATTATAAAAAAAAGCCAAACAAATAAAAACAAAGGACAAGGGCTGGGGAGCTGCTGGAGCTGTTGGAGGCAGGGGGTGTAAGAGCAGCGGGCTGGCTGCGGGTTAGTGGCAGGAGCAAATCCAGCACTCACATAATGCCCTGACCTGTGCAGGTGTCTGCCTCAGGGACTTACAGTCACTGGAACCACACCTGCCCCTTCACCACCAACAAAAAATTGCCACTTTTCCCAAAAAATTTCCACTTATCCCAAGGAGGATGCTGTCCCAGTTCATGACAATGACCCGTGCTTTTCTCTAACAAAGGGGAGGTCAGGCTACAGGCTTGTTCCTCACAGACATGCTGAATTCCTCTCTCAGTCTGCACCTTCAGAGCCTGCATCCAGACCATCAGCCTGTCCCCATGGCATGTGAAGGGATTTGAAGGGCCTGAAGTAGATACTGTTTGGTAGTTGGGACAGGCTGAGATACAAACTGAAACCCAGAAATTACTTCATTAGTATGATGCTGGGACTTGCTTTTCAAGGTTCCCAAATTCCCCTGTGAACCCAGTGCGGTGCAGGATGGAGCCAGCAAAAGAAGCTGAACTTCAGGGACAGTGTTGGATCCTTGCTGGCTTCTCACCTGCCCTGCCAATGACTTCCCTGTGGTAGAGCACACCAGCAATGATGGGGTCACACCCAGGGCCAGCTGCCACAATACCAGCCCATCCCCTCTCCCTTCTGAAACCCAGGGCAGGTTTGCTTTCCCCTGCTCCTTGCTTTCCATTCCCATTTCAGATAAACCTTTGACAGAGGAGCAAGGTGTGAGGCTGAGTAGCACATAGTGGTTCTTTCTGAAACATGCAACATCAAGAGTGTGCTTTTAAATGTGTGTGTATATATATGTCTATATATATATATATATATGTAAATCCCTATCGCAGACAGACAATTACTTTTATGTAGGACTGAGTGCTGCCTTCTTTTTTTTTTCTTTTTTTTCTTTTTTTTTTTTAACTCTTGGGAATGTTTTTTTCCCCCTTCTGAGGCAATGCATGAACTTCACTGCTGGGAAGAGTGTGGACCCAACTGACTGAGACGAAAAATCTCAAACCTGCTATTAGATGCTCCTTGATTTTTTTGGTCTCTGGTTTGAGGATACATTATTTCAACTCTGGAGTTTGAGGCCACCACTTTTGAACTGTAAGAAAGGTGGCCAAAGAAAATAAAGTGTGGTTATTGTTTAAAAAGCCATCGTACCCAAAAAGTATATGATCACTTGAAGGCAACATCAGAGAACAGGGTCTTCTGCTGGCTTCATCCTGGGCCTTGGCTAACCAAGTAATTCCATAGTGATATTTATGGCTGTATATAAAAAAGAAAATGGTCTGAAGTCCTGTGGCTGTTTGGTACCCGCGTCTTTAATGTCAAACTGCTTATTCATGCTAAACAGTGCGATTTAATAAAACAGTTATTGTATGTTATTTAAATACTAATTTATTATTAAAACATATTTATGTATAACTACAAATTATAAAGTACCCGGGAAAGTGCAGCCAATCAAATCAGTGGACTGCCTGATGATATCCTTTTCTAGGCCCACTTATATATAGAAAAGAAGTTGACTTATGCAGTGGGAATAAAACTAACTTAACTGCCTTTATGGGTCATTTCTTTCTTTGATGAATACTTGTAACTCCCTTTAACGGTAATACGACCTTTGCTTTCCAACTGAGCAGAAAATAAACAGACCTACCTCACTGTAGGGGGTCTATTGCCTTTTGGGGGGCTCTGAACAAGGTTAAGCAGAGGCAGATGAAATGTTCTCTGCTTTAATAAAGCATATCTAAAATATTTGTGAATAAAGTCCTCTTTCCCTGTTTCCTGCCAAATGCTACCCAGAGGATCCTGCTGGTTGCACTGGTGCCTACCAGTGCAAAATGAGGTACCAGTGGGTCAAACCCTGTCTGGCAGTGGCAGGGTCCCACTCCTTGGTGGTCACACCAGAAGACTGGACTGCTGATGAAGAAATGTTCTCTAGACTTTTTTAACAGTGTTATAAGATTTTTTCACTCACACACACATTCCAGGTCTTCATTGTTGGCCTTTGCATCTGAGAGCATAAAGACATGTTGAAAGAGAAGAAAGGAGAAGTGCTCATGCCAGCCTTCCTTTTTTTTTTTCTTTTTTTTTCCTCCAGTTTGTTTTGCCTTTTTTTCTTTTTCCTCTGGTTAAATCATATGATTAATGAAGCATAGAAAGGAAAAAAAATAAATAAAGGTAGCTCTTTCCTGACTTCTTTTCCAAATGCAAAGTGCAGTTGCTGCTGCAGATACAGGTTCTTCAACTCCAATAAGCTTTCACAGCACAACCAGCCTGACACGCAGCCAAAAAGGAGAAAATCTGATCTGGTATTTATGTCTCTGTTTAGGGAACTCAACCCAAAACAAGGTGGTAGGTGAGAAAGGAGACAATGAGAGAGGGGAAAGGGAACATGTTATTTAAGGAAGCAAGACAAAGGAAGCCTGTTAAGATCAGCTCTCAAGTAAATGAGAAACACTTTGAACTCCTGTATCCTGGTGGTTTTACGAATTAACTTTGCAAAGTGGCTTGTTTTTCCTTTGTGAGTCTTGTTAAAGTCTGAGGGTTGCACACAGAGGTGTTGTATCACCAGCAGGTATCAGACAGCACGACTCCCCTGAAATCAGTGTAACTACACCCACTTACAAAAGAGGCAGCTCCGGGAAAAACAGACACATCTCCAAGAGGTGTGTTAAAGGCAGGGAAAGCACCAAACCCTGTTAGAAACTCTCTCCTAGTAATTTATGTGTTATTTTAACTTATTGATGTCATTTTCTAAAATGTATTTTGATTCACTATTACAAATTCTGAGTAATTAACAGATATGTTGATTCATGTGCTGTTTTATTGTATCTTTTCCCCCTTTGGTGTAGGAAAAAAAATAATCCATTCCTAAACAAAACAAGATCTTTAAAAATATATTAATTAAATTTCAATAGTAATCTCACTTTGGTTGAAAGAAAATACTTCTGTTTATTAATTAAGAGGAATTTGCTTGTGTTACTTCCACTGAACAAGCACTTTGTTTTGCCACAAGAGGCAAAATACTTTGAATTTTCATGTGCTGCAAGGATGAAGCCCTGTCATTAGTGAACTGAATGCTGTAGGACTTGGAGCAAAGGCAGCAGTGGGCCAAGTCTTGCAGTTTTTACTGACACTTCCATAACCCTCTAAGTATTTCTAAGACAGCCATTCACATCAGAATCTGAGCTCCAGATGAGTCATTTATTATGAATACATGGCTTGTTAAACTGCCTTTTTTTCTGCCCACAGTTAGTGAAAAAAAAGCCCAACAAAACAACAAAAAAAACCCACACCCAAAACACAACCGTTATCTTCTTGCAATTTGCTCAAAACCAAACTTCAGTCTGGCCACCCCCTTTTATTTATTTCCAAGTCGTTGGTGTTTATAAAGCGTAATATGAACATGGCACTATTTAGCACTGGAGTGTTACAAGGAGGGCTCTGAAGAGCTCTCTGTGGAGGTCTTTCTGCAGGGCTAGGTTTCTTTTTGAAGTTCAGATGAGTTAAAGAGTATGTCAACACAAAAAACAGGTCCAAATATCAGCTCAAGATCTTCTCCTGCAATGAAGATAAAGTGTTCTCTGCCCAAGTCCATGATTATTTGATTGCTTTTGTGCTCATTTTGCTGAGAGAAGCTGGTGTAAGAATGAGCTGGAGCAGAGTCCTGGCTGCTCATCGTGTTAGTAACGTGGTAGCTTTCATAAATCTCCAGAAAAAAAAAAAGTAGTTCACATTGTGCTAGGGAGCAGAGCATCACTTTCAGCAGGGTTGTTCCCCTTGAAAGACAAGGTCCTGGTTTGAACTGGTTTTAGATCCTGACCTGGCCTCTGTGTACCTCTGTGGATCTCAGTAGCGCATTGTGGGGGCTCTGCAGAGGCTGATGCTCCAGCTGGTTTGCAGTCCAAGCAAAGCCGTGTTCCTGCTGGAGTGGATGTTCAGCTGTGTGCTTTTGGACAACTAACCCACACTTAAATACCATTTACACTTCTTAATGGCATCACTGTGACATCTGGTACAGTAACTCTGGAGGATTATGTGAAATGAAGGGTGAAATAACTTCACCAAAAGGCAAATGCTGAAGCATTCCCGTTTGTGTATTGAACATTCCTGTAGGCTCTGTACCTGCTCTTTTCAGACAATACTTTCTTGGCTGGCTGGATTATTGTATATCACCTCTCTAACCTGCTCTATTAATTTCCATTGACTGTGAAAAGAACATGTCAAGTAGGGAGGAAAAAGGAGGGGGAAGTCTTTTAATCCATAAGGCACAGTTCTTAAAAGCACCTTGTTGTGTAGTAGCTGCACACAAGTGAAGAATTTGTCAAGAATAGAGGGCTGCTGCTAATTGTCTGAATAAATTACAGCTTTGGAGCCTGGAAGCCACAAATCATGTCATTGTAACACTAAGCTGTTCCTTTATGGAATTGGTCTTTTACAACCTGGAAAAAAAACTTCTTAGAAGGCTGCCCTGCAGGAAAATACTGGGGGGTGGGGGGGGTGGGGGTGAGACAGGACAGGGGCATTGT
The DNA here is from genome assembly GCA_024611195.1 of Ceyx melanurus. NCBI lineage: Eukaryota > Metazoa > Chordata > Aves > Coraciiformes > Alcedinidae > Ceyx > Ceyx melanurus. The sequence goes on from JANHGL010018125.1 coordinate 47,309, forward strand.
GAGTGTGTGAGTGTGTGCAGGGGGATGTGAACAGGGCAACTCCATAGGATTCCAGCACCTGTCTCTGAGAGCAGGGCTCCTAATTGACTCCCCTTTTACACTGACACCAGCCAAGTCATCTGCAGCAGCACAGGTGAAGTGCTGAAGAAACGAGCATGTTTAAGATACAGTTTTGGCTGATGTTGAGTTCTGTGTATGGATGTCGGTTTGTTCCTTCCTGGAAGGCAAAAGAAAATATGAAATTTGTTATAAAGCAAACACTACAGATTCATGTTACATTCACCTCATTGCAGAGTACTCTCACAAAGCACAATTGATTATTTTACCCTTTTTTTTCACAAGTGTGGAGCAACAGGTACATATCTCCCTTGTTCATTCCTATTTTACCTACAACCTTTAACAATGGTAAAAGAAAACGGAATACAGGATTTAAAAAAAATGTCTTCTGAAGTATCTGGTTTCAGACTGTGGGCTGAGTCCTGCTCGCACTGTTGTCATTTGAAAGGCTCCTGTGAGTTCAGCAGACTTTGGATGGAGGCAGGTCTGTGTGCAGCTATCCAGTGTAGCGCAATCCTTAAAAGGGGAGTTGAGTTTTGTGTAGAAAATGACTCTTCCAGATAATTCCCAGTTCATACTGTTAACTAGACAATAAAGCTGTGCTCAGGCTCTTTTCCAGTTTATTAGTGGTGTTTAGCAAAGTACTTCAGGCTTCTTTGCAGACCACAGTAATTGGTTACCAGACACTGGTAGACAAGCTGCCTGATAAAATTCATAGTCTGTAATGAGGCAGACAGGCATGATAACACAGTAATAAATCACAGCCATTAGGGCATATACCTGGGATTGCTGGCAGAGGGGGTTTAGTCAGAAGTCAAGAAGAACCCATAGCTCCATGTCATACTCCCCTTCATGGTCAAAGCTCTCCCTGGGTCCTCGCCAGGTGTCAGGTCAAACGTGGCTTTGAGGCCCATGCTAGAGAGAAGGTAACTACAGCTCAAATGCCAGGCATGGGCTGTGCTCAGACTTGTTCTTCAGGGTTGCATGAGAAATAAATAATAATTATTACACACTTCAGGAAGCTTGTAGTTGAGATCCTAGACGAACTATCCACCACTGCCGTACATGAATAATTAATTGCAAGTCCTGGTAGCTGTCTGGGATCATTCTTTGCACATCCCAGAAGTGACAGGGGATAAACACACACCACTGATTCTGTAAGTTGGCGAAAAGCTCAGTAAAGCTGATGAAAAAGTCTCAGTGTTATCGGTGGCTCCAAATCCTGCAACAACTGCTAGGGACAAGCAGTATGGGACAAATGTGCTCTGCACCAGTAGGAAAACAGCTGCTTTTCCCAACACATTCACCCACTCCTCTCCCCTCCTCCATGGGCAGGCTAGTCCATGTGCCACAGGTAGTGAATGAGAAGAAAGTCATTCTTTGGCCAAAACTACAGCAAATTGTTAGATTTAGTGCACAACTACTTGTTTAGTGATTTGTTTTTCAGCTTGGACATAACCCATAACCTGCTCTTCAGTACATGTCCCAACCTGACAAAACTCTTTCTAAAGCATTATCCCTAGCCCTGTGCCTGTCAAATCATAGCAGATTATTCTGTCACTGCTTGTTTATAAAGTTTTGCCCACCTTCCTTGGAAAAACCCAATAGGCAAAATGCTGCCAGAGGTGAGCTAGCAATAGGAGCCAGTGTGACAGCTCTGACAGAGCAAGGCAGATGGCTGGATCCAAAAAGATGAGCCTCATATATGGGGGTCACAAATTCAAGCTCCATATCTGGGCTCTGTGGCTTATCTTTCAATGTGTGGAAAAATCCCTGTTTGTGAGTAGTGTGCAGGCACTTCCAGATGTGTTAGGATGTGCCATGCAGAGAAGTCCCTGGAGAGCTCAGGTGCCAATAGATAGGTTCACTTTTAGCACTGAAATTACAGAATGAGTTGAGCCCAGCCTCTGATGATGCCAATATTGTTTAATGTTCTGTATTATAGATTTACCTGAAGGTGAATGATAGTCTGCTCAATTTCCCCTGTGTTTATTTTGGTGTTCAACAGTTTCCCAATGCTTATCAGCACAGTTGTAACATGAGGTATGGTATAATACAGCTAACCATTAATTTGAAAGAAAATATACTGAGGGCTACATTTCTTTACTACAGTATAAATAATAAATTGAACCTTTTTATTTCTTTTTTTCAAAGATAAAGTTGAATGGAGTCACGCCTGAGCCCAGTTAAAGCTCTTAAGATTCAGAAGCTAAAATGTAGACTTTATAGACTTGTGTTATTTTTCTCGTACATTGTGGTGCATTCTGTTGTTAGGTTGTGCCCATAGTAGTGCAGGGGTTAGTAGATGCAACGAGGGTACAAAACACCTACTGTGCTTTCTCTCAACATTAAGATCGCTAAAGATCCTGAAGGATCTGGTGCATGAATTGAGAAGCAGGACTCTGTCACATTTCATGTCTCCTGGGTTAGCTTCCCATGCAGGCAGTAGAAGACAGCTGCAGTTTGGCTCTTCAGAGGAGCCACCTAATATTTGCACTTCCCTCTATGAGCCAGACAGCAGAGTTCTTTATGCAATGCCCAGTACATCCAGGCCTCTTTCCCATGCAACTCTCTCACCCTGCACTTCCATGTGTCTAGGTGGCCACATCTCTTCCTTTATTCCTTTCCAAGGCAGCCATTGAAGCTGCCTTTGCTTCTGAATGGATTTTTGTTTGCCATTGTATGTAATTGCACCTTTAGCTCTGGTTTCAGTTTGGTGCAAAGCAAATTAATTCTTTTGGCAGATTTTAACACTGTCAGTGGGGGTTCTTGTGGTACATTATCAATGCTCCTTGCCCTGATGATGCATAACACTAATCCATCATTAGAGCAAGAGTGTGCTCTGATGATAGATTAAAATAATTTATCATAAGAACAAGGGGCTATAATGTAACACTGTCAAAAGATGGCACCATGCAGAGACAAACGGATCAACGAGAAAACTCAGTAATGCTCACTGAATCATGTGGCTCTGCTGCCAAGAGGCTCTTCTGCAGCAAAAGTCTGGCAACCTGCAAAAATATGATTATTCTCCTTGCTGAAACAATGACTTGCAGTAATGGCAGTGATTTAAGGATTTTGTTTGTTTGAACAACAAAGGGAACCTCCCATTGCTGTCCACCCTCCTTTGGGGTCTAAATTCCAGGTACAATTACAGATCTTTTTTCCCCTGTGTGTCTTAGTTTTTAAGGCTATTCACATCATAAAATGCAAATATTACAGCTATTTAAACCATCAATCCAAAGCAGGTTTGCTGTAGCATGTTAAGTGACTAGGAAAGAGGATTTAAAACTCAGGAGATGTGGTTATAGTCTTAGCTTTCTTTTAGAAGCACTATATCTGTAATTCAGCACTTCATTCCTGTCTAGTGCACATTTGCTTAACTGTAGCCATATGTTTATGTGGATTCTTCAGAACTCTGTTAAAATAAGGATTAACTGCAACACCTATTTAAATGCCTTCCTGGACATAAGTTTATGAAATCTGGACTGAAAGCAAACATTGTGCAAAAGGTTTAAGAAAAACCTCAAAAGTTTCTATTTCTCTGCCCATGGACAACCATATTTTGTGTTGTCTCTAAGAAATGGGTTGTCAAAGGTCCCTTGTCAGTTGAAATGCAAAAGAAAAAGGATCTGCTAAAAGGACAGATCCAATAATTCACAGAATTATAGAATAAATCAGGTTGGAAGCAGCCTCAGGATGTCATTCACTATATTTCTGTCTGGAAAGCAGATAGTATATGGGTGTTAAAAAAAAACCTTCCAAAAAAGAGTGATCTTGACTTTTCGCTGTGATTCCAGAGTATTTGTATCTAACAAAGGAGACACTCCATAGGATGAATAAAAGTACCTCTGTGCAACATTGATTTTCCACAGTCTAAATGACAGTGGTTGCCAGTCTTCCTATTACTGTAATTGCTGGCTAAATGAGCTATAATTGTATTAAGTGGTAACTCTGAAATATGTATGTACCATAAAAAGGAGCTGGAGCATTACAGGCATAAAAATTTGATCAGCAGTATTTGGAATAAGTTTGGGATGTGGGAGGCTGGTTGCATGGAAAAAAAAAAACAACAACAAAAAAACAAAGCACAAACAAACAAAAAAGAAACATTAGCTCAGGTGGGTCCTGCTTTGTGAGGAGGGAAGATGCCTCACTGCAGGTATTCCAGCCTGTGAGGCTGTGTGCACTGCAGGTCTGGTGCCTGCATCACTGCTGTGAACACAGGGATGCCAGTGGGCTCCAGGTGAAGCCAGCCCACACTACTTCTGCTCTTAAATAAATAGAGGGGGAGGCTGATCTGCAGGTCCAGCCCAGCAGGCTCAGTGAAGCAGTTTCACATGCAAATACAGTGTATGTGCCCTGGGAATCATAAATAACTAGTCACCAGCAGTGTATCATTAAGAAAACAGAGAACCCATCCAAGGCAGAGAAGCATGTCTTTGTGCCTGTCAGGAGCACTGTGTGGGCAGCCTGAGGAGATGCCATGAGCAGGGTGGCTTCCAGAGGAAATTCTTTGGGTCAGTGCTGTTGGTACATCCTATTTGCATGGAGTCCACATTTTCTGGCCTTGGTTCACTGTTTCACTCACTAAATATTGTTTCTTCCTTACTTAATATTGAACAAAATAATGGTGGATTACACAGTACTTAAGACTTTCCTTCCTTTTTCTATTTCTTTTGGCTGTTAGTTGTCACTCTCTTTAATAACAAAAGAATTACAGTAGTTTCAATATGACTTTTCAACTTGATGTGATAACTAATGATAGTAATATTTTTAAAAGTCAAACTGAACTGTTTTCACTTATCCAAACCAATTGCTGCAGCATTTTGGTTTGCTCAAATTTGACATTTCAGAATCGTATTTTGTTCTAATTTCAGATAGGAAAATTGTTTCCTTCCTGGGCAATTTAGGACATATTTGGGAATATTTGTGGATGCTCTGCCTTGGAATGTGACTGAAAAGAGTATTTGCCAGGCCGAAAACAGTAGAAAATTATCAAAATACTGCCCATGTTAATTTTGTCTTGAAACCCCATAAAATGGAAATAATATTCTAATGAAACGTTTTCTGGGTTAAATACCATCAAATGTCATCTCTCTTTTCTGTTAGCCTGATGCAATAGTGGGTAACCACATTCTTACCCAGGAGGATTTGCTGCCAGTTTTTGCAACAATACTGCAACGATACTTGTTATTTCCAGCGTAGAAAGACAAATGGACCTCTGTGGAGAAATGCAGCAGAATTCCAGCAGCCACTGAATCGTGGGGCAGCCTTGCCATGGTTTGAGAGCTCTTGGCCGAATCCTTAGCACAGTTGATGAAAATGTTACAGTAACATTATTGTATGCAGCAGGGAATTAATCTATCCTCAAAATCTTGCACTCAGTTCCCATTTCACCAGCAGCAAATTGATTTCTTGGCAGGGGAAAAACACCCACCCTCTTCCCCGCCCCGCTTTTTTTTTTTTTCTTTTTTTTTCCCCTGACTGGGGAAACTGGGAGGAGCACTTTGCACCACTCAGCACACGAAGGTTCACCAGTCTGCTCTGCCTGTGCAGGAGCACCCAGGGCAGAGACTGACCCAATGCTGAGGCATGCTTGCTTTGCAGCCAAAGCATTCTTAAGACACGGCAGTTCTGTGCCTAGGAAACAGCCTATTATGACCACTGAAGCAAACATGCCAATTAAAGCAGTCCTCAGGGCAACCTCAGCCTCCATAGTGTCAGCCCAGCACCAGGAACTGACAGGCTTACAGAGAAAAATGAACCAGGCTGCTGACTTTGGGGTGAATTGCACCTGGGTATTTCAAGGGTTTACAGGAGCTGAGACTATCCCCTGAGGCTTCTGTACTAAAGACATTTCCTCATTGTTTTAAAAACTCAGATTTGCCTGAATGTGGTAGGAAATGCATTTCACCATGCTTGTCTGTACCAGGACACAACTTTGCTAATCCACCACAGGGATTGTGCAGGATCCAGTTCTCCTTCAGTAGAAAAGGGGCTGGATATGCTTTCCTGTTTGTACATTAATATTGAATTTGTTTGTCCAAACTTCCTGCCCTGTTTGGGGAATGCTATATTTGCAACTTGAATGGATGGATGAAAGGATTTTCAAGAGGAACAAAATCCTCAAAATAAACCATAAGCAAGGATTTTAAGTGCTGTCCTTCCCTTCCCCCTACTTCTTAGTGTTTAATTGAGTCATCTGTAAGCATTTTGGTAGGTCAGGAATGCAATTAAATAGCCTGTCTATCGTAAAATATTTGAGCAGTAATACCTGATAAAATCATCATTATCTTGGAGTAATTGACCACATCAGATAATTAAGGTTCCTGAGGCAAAGCTTCACCCCCAAAGGAAGTTCAGTAATATTAGAGCATGGCTGCAGTAGTCAAGACTATGTTACTGTTTCCATTAGAAGCCTTATATTCTAGAGCTGTGTAATTCTACCAGTAAAATGGCTGTAATCTCAGAGTGG
>JANHGL010018125.1:56692-69785 GCA_024611195.1 Ceyx melanurus
GGAACTCACACATCAGGATGAAAGGCAGAATGGACAGAAGCCTCCTCAGATGCTCCAAGAAAGGAGCTGAAAGAGGACCTGAGTCAAGCTGGCAAAGCTGTCCAAGAAGGCAAAATGGGTGAAGAGATGAGAGATCCCAAACCCTCCTGACCCCTCAGCTTTATATGAAATGTGATGTCTATGGGCTGGAATCCCTTGTTGGTCAATTTGGGGTCACCTGTCTGCTTCTCCGTACGGGTGCAGCCTTTCACTTTCTGCACCCCCAAACGTGGTGCACAAGATCCAGTGGTGTCCTTGGTCTACACACCAACCCTTGGTAGTAACTCTAAACATGGGGTGTTATCACTGCTAGAAGCAGACACTGTCTGTAAAAACATCTGAAGTTAGCAGCATCATGCAATTAATTGGAAGAACTGAGCTGAAAAATAAAATCACTGAACAGAATTTGTTCTGTTCTCACTCAAACCAGGAAAAATACACTTAAAGGTACAGAGCAATAGGTTGTCAAAGGGGTACCTAAAAATGGAACAAATACACTCATAGGACTTGTTTTTATTTTCTTACTTTTTAAATAAGAATATTCCCTCAATATTAGAGCATCTATAGGTTTAAATTTACTAAATCAGGGTGGGTGGGGCAGTGGAGCTTGAATGCCTTAACCACAGGCACTAAGGCAAACTCCAGTCTGCTTGCCTTTATTCAGCCACACCAGGCGTGTCTAGGAGGCCCAGTGCTTGCTCACATACTGTGAAGGAAAGACCACAAGAACAAGGCAAGCAGTGAGCATTTGATCTCCTCGGCATATCCTCCCTGCCTCTAGTCATCTGCAGCTAGCAACAATAATGTTTAATAATCCTTGTTGCATCTGTCCTCTGGGATTTAAATTACTTTCTGAACCAACTGGTGCTTTTGGCCTGTGCAGTGTCCTGTAGACATGAGTTCCACCCTTCAATTAGACACTGCATGAACCAAAACCTATTTATTTTAGCTCTTACATTATGAGTAACAGTGAGTAATCCAGCCATGACTACAGTTCACTACTATGTCAAGATTGCTCGGAATATGAAGAAACTAGCTTTGAATCCTCTTTGAGTGCCACTTATCCCAAAAGGCTTTTATTGTTCATGAAAAACCGATGCTGAATGGCAATGCTCAGAGACAACACTTAACTTTCCGGCACAGGAGTGTGATGATCTTTGCACAAACGCATGTGGGATGAGTACTGAATAGAAAAGCAAAATGAGCATGCAAATAACCCCATGCACCAATTCGTGTTTCAATGCCTGCAGAGCTGAGTGTTCACACAGGATCTTACTTGCATGCTTGTTTCCCAGTAGTTTGAATGCTGAAACTGGCTCCATGCCAAAGCACATACTCACTTTTGCACATGCACTTAAAAATACCCCAATCCTTCCCAAGGATCAGACCACTGTGTTGAATAGTGCACCTGGCCCTGAGTAAAGAGGTGCAAGGTTGACTCCAAGCTCAGTTACTTAGGAACCCTCAGCTTGCCTCAGTTTCCCTTCTTCCTCTCTGCTCATTTTCTCTTGTTCCATTATAAATTGTTTTGAACCAATGTAATGTCTCGATGTATTCAGCACTATGGGGATGAGATCTCAGTGGGGAAAGAGACACACTGCCCTAATCCAAATTATCATACTGATAACTGTAGTCAGTTGATGGGCTTTCTTGAAATTTCCCTATCACTAACTTTTATACTACCCATCACAGCTATAACTCCCTGAAGTGACAGCACCTATTGCCCTGCCATTATTATGCATAATAATAATTTAACTAAAATAGCAACAGAAAACGTGCATTACACAAAATGAATTTAAATTGATTTTTCTTCTTTCTCAAAGCTTATTACTAATTGGTATTTTTAGAGCAAAGATTCATTTTCATACACTAAAATTAATGGGCCATATCTGTGGGCGTGAATCAGGAGAGCTCCATTGAATTTAGTGGGTCCTATATAATTTACTGCAGCAGAGACTCTCACCTACTATTCTGGCAAGCATTTTCTTTTTTGTAACTCACAAAGTAATTGCATTTTCAGGCTTATATCCTGATCCTGCAAATAGCTGTGCAAGGCATTAACGTTATGCGGATAAGAAGCACTGCTGATATAATTGCAGTTATTCATATGAAGAAAGTTACGGGTTTGCAGGATCAGACCTTAAAATGCAAATGAAATCACTGCAAAAGCTAATGTGCTCACAACAGTTACATATCACACATAGCAGCACCTATTACATAGTCTTCCCCAATACCTAAAATTTCTACAAATTACATCGTACAGTAAAATTGCAAAAAACAGATTCTTTAGCTTGCTTATAGATTATAAAAGAATCCCCAGCTTTTATATACCTGGAAGCTCTGTCCCACATTGGCTGTGGCAAGTCTTTACAATTCAGCATGGGGATAACCTCTGGATTAAAGATGTGCTTTCTTCCTTAGCCCCCAAGAAATTCCAAATTTACTTTTGCTGAGATAAAGTGTTTTGAAATAACCAATTCACTTCTTGCTGGCAATGAGTACTGACTGAAATACAAATGTAGGAGACTTGCTTCTCTTTTCCACCACCCCATTCCAAGAAAAAAAAAATAAAATCATTTGCTGCTGGGTGTCTTGGATCTCCAATGTGATGTGTGTTAGTTTATGAGCTAACACTTGAAAGGTAAATGCTGCTGGTGGTGCACAAAGCATGGTGCTACCACAAGTTCTTTACACGACAGGAAAACAATCCTTTTAAAGAAAACTTTCAGGTTGTAAAATTACGCAATGAGAATTTATGTATTATTTGATCTTCAGGACCCTGTATTACCTGGCCAAGTTAAGAAAAAGCCTATGCAAGCACTGTATTAATACCAGGATCACACACCCTCCTCCTGTTTACTGCTGAAATACTGAGTATGTATGATGGGCACAATTAACATGGCATAGGCTTGAGTTTGTCATGGAGATAACACTTTTTTCCCAGTTTTTGTATGTAATATACACATTACTATGTACTTTGAGGTTTTTTTCTGCTTTGAGGCAAATTGAGTTTGACATTTATACAAGAAGCAATAAAACTGATGCAGTCAAAGTATATTCCTGAAACAAGTTCAGTAATGTCTCTTCCAAACTACGTTTCAGTTAGTGGAATAAATGCCTTTTCATGTTTGCAGTTGAAGTACCGGCCAATTCTGCCAAATGGTTTTTGGAAAATTGCCTTCTGAATTGACTTTCCCTGGGGAAGATTTGCTTCTATGAAAAGCAGAGATACTGAGAGAATTTGAAAGAGGGAGCAAGCAAAAGGGAAGGCAGAGAGAATAGGTTAAAGGCTAACTTTAGACAGGTGGCTTTCATTTCTCTCTGCCCAAATTGTTCTATAATTTCTTACCCTAAAACTTTCTGGTCAACTATAGCAAATTTCACTTTAACAAGAACTAATCCAGCTTTATTATTACTTCAGCTCAAGTTGAGTGTTTCTCTCTCTGGGCCTTCCATTTCCCAGGAGTAAATGCAAGTTTGGGAACCTTGTTATTCCAAATCAGGTTATGCATCTGGGAGTCATGAGTAATTTTGGATTCTATGGATTTCTTTAATCTTGGTTAAATATGTGAAAGTTGTAGACTTTTTCACCAAAGAGTTGACATTAGCTGACATGAACAGATACCTGTTTGGAATTCCCTCTGCCATCACAAAAAGGACAGACCTGTTTTCCCCCTGTTGGCTTAATTTGTTTAGCTACCTGGAGAGGAGTATCTGTAGAGCAATGCATTAGCTTTTGAAGTATGGCTTAGTTCACATAGAGGCCTTCTGGGCTACTTTACAAATTGGCAAGCTTTAGGAATCAGCAGTTATTATACAGAGAAGGAATCTGCTCTTTCATATGTGTGAAATGATATTTCCTAGTCTGCCTATGGATGACCTGACAGAAGGAAACATATTGCAAATTTATGTGTCATATATGATCAAGCCCAATAAATATATTTCATAATACATAGCATTTTTCATCTTGCATTTTGGTGGTGACACACATAGGATAATTTTGCACACACTGCATCTTTCTAATGTGCCAGTTTGGCTCTCCAAATGCAGATCGTCTACTGCAACATGTCTTCAACAAAACAGGCAGAGCTACAGCAAAAAAAGTTTGCTAACATCAGTGTTTGCACCATAATTTTTGCTCTGCTGTATCACAACCACCCCTGAACAGGCAAGTGCATACTGCCCAGTTGTAGTGTTTGCCTCGTATCATTTGCCACTCACGGTTCCTGAGCACCTGGAGGCTGCTGTGACTACCGCTCCAAACTCCTTGAGATTTCCTCCAAGGAGTTGAGGCACAGCTCCTTTCTGACTTTCAGACCACGTGAAGGGGACTGCATCTGCCCTTGAGACTCTGACCCATTACTCTTGACGTCTTGTGCTTGTGATGGCACCAATGAAACTGATATGAGCAGCTAGGAAAGGAGGAGGGAATTTATTTTTAGGTTGCACCAGGAAAACAGCTGCAGCATTTTCTCAGTGGCAGAAGAGCTCTCACACGACAGGGGAAGCCTGTCTTACTACCTCAAGATTTTCCTCCTCTGAAGAGTTTCAACCTTTCAAGACTCCCCCTGTGCAAACCTCCAGCTTATGTGCGCTGAGGAACGTAACTCTAGAGTATCATGGAAGAAATAAAAACTGTTTTTATTTTTGGTTGAGTAAACCTTCAGTATTTAGCAGTCAGGTGTTTATTTCACTTCCCAAGCTGCCTCCAGCTTCAGTTATGCTTAGCATGATCTTTTTTTCAGGGAGGGAGAGAAAAAAGAGGATTGAGTTAAATGCTCTCAAAATTGAGAGGCATGAGGAATCACAAACTCGTATCCACTGCCACACATACCACCTCAGCCCCCCTCCTTCAGCCCTCCTTGGAAGGAACCTGACAGGAAATATTTTAGAGGTAGAGAAATTTAAATGAAAATATTATTTCTCCATCTGCCCACTTTTCCGCCCTCGCAGGTTGTATGGCTAAGTGACATTTAGGAATGTGCATCCTGCGGGCTGCTCGGTCACCCGTCTTCTCACATGTTGCTTTCCCATCAGAAGTGCATCAAGGCATCGGGTCCTCCTGCCTCCCAAGTGTCACAGGAGACACTTGACCTTTCAGAGCATGGCTAGGCTTTTCAAAGTCATTTCTAACCCCACTATCTCCCATAAACGAAGGAGGATGACCCCCTTTCAGTGAGGCTCCCCACAACCTTCCTGGGAGGCACAGGGAGGGTGGGGTCCACCACTGCTGCAGACCTCTGGGATACAAAACCAACAACCATGAAACCTACAGAAAGTTGGCCAATATTGCATGCACAGAACTATTCAAACCAGATGCTTGCATGCCTTCCTGCCTACGCTACCTTACCCACACTGATCCATTCCTAGCCTAACAGGAAGCTTCAGTTTTTTTTGTACCTTGAGCCATTTTCAACAAAAGCCATACCAAGAGAGGGACACACATGTGCTGCAATGACCTATGAGAGGCTACAGTCAGCAAGGGACATGCTTGCTTCTTCATCCAAAGGCTTCCATGCTGCACTTTTTCCTTGGACAGGCTAAATTTATTCCAGCTGCTTAGGAAGTGTTAAGGCAACATGGTTTGACAAATAGTGTGTCTTTAAGAAGAAAGAGGAAAATGGCTGAGGTTAATTTGTGTTGGGGATTAAAAGTGGGGGAAGAATGAGTAATAACTAGACACATTTCAGCTGTCCCACCATCCCCTTTTTGAACTGGTTTTAAAAATAATAATCTCTAGCATTTGTCTAATTTTGTCTTCCTCGTCAACCATGTTTCTCTGGTCAAACCTCCTCCACAGTCTGCCTCATATCTCATAAGTCTAAGCCCCTCATTCATAAATCTTAATTTTAAAACTCACTACCAGTCAAATATTGCCAGTGGTTCTAACTGTGGCATTGTAATTCTAACTCATGCTACACATGACAATATAGGCTTCTTGGAGCAGCAGTCACAAGCAAACCCGTGGCAGATGCGAGAGAAGCACCTTGCTCCAGTATCCAACTGAACCAGCCTATCTTTGTCAAGAGGAAGGTCAGGTCCAAAAGTATATTTTCCTGTGGTGTCATTGGAATAAGGATGAAAGTCAAGGTCACAGCTTTTAAAAGGGCTTTCACAGCAGGTTTGTTTCCAAACAGTGGTGGGTTTTGTTTGGTTGGTTTTTATTTTAAGTTTGTAGGGGTTTCTTTTAAGCTGAATTTCTCAACCCATACATCAGCTAGTGGGTTGATTTGTGAAGAGTTCTGAATATGCCCTGAAATCAGTGAAATCCACAGTGTTCAGCTATTAACTATAAGTCTGCAGTTATGGGCCCACCAAGTGAAGCATGCTGAAGGATCCTACTGAGGCAGAGGATCTGGGCTACCATTTTGATAGGCTCCAGAAAAGCAGGAAATATTCAGCCCAGACTTGCTAAGCAGTAACCATCAATTTTCTGTTTATTTTTACATTAACTGCCCTTTACATATCTTACCCATTTATTCCCAGTTCTTCCCAAGTCCCAAGGAAATGACTGCATTACAGATAGAACCTGGTCACACTGACACTTTACAAAATAAAATGATGTGAAAACTGCTAATAGAGGAGGTTGCAAAATATTTTAAGAGTTTTACATACCTAAATTATCAATTAATTATTTAAGAAGGCTCAAATCCACAGCATTATATTAACATAATTTAATGGGATGTCACTGGCCAGTAAGACCACAATGGTTTCATACCCATAAATATAAAGTTTCTATGATCATTTTTATCAGCACTGAATCCAGTGCTTCTTAGGCCTCTCCTGCATGTGTGTTGCAGCTACTGTGTGTACAGACTACTGAAATTATTTTGGCAATAAAGAACCAAGAAAAGTTGTTTGTTTGCACCCCACAGGCTGGTAGAGCAGCACAAGGAAGCAGAAACAGCTGTAGCAGAGAAGTGAGAGCAAAGGAAGGGTTCTGAGGGAGGTTCTGACTCCATATCACCTGCATCTGTACCATTTTACCTGGCTCTTTCACTCCGAGAATACATTAAACAGTGCAATTACAGATACAGGGAAGACATGTTAATTTTCTTATTGGAAACCTTCTCAGGTTTCTATTTTTCTCCTTGTAAAATGGAATTAAGCAAGAGCTTAAAGCTTGGCAACTTTTTATAACAAGTAAGGAGGAAAACAACTCCTTTGGTTTGTTACACCAGTTTGACAGAAAGGTGAACAACCACATGAGCATATACACCCCCACCCCTTCCCATACACATACATTAGAGCTCACAGCTGTGTGGATCTAGGCTGAAGAACCCATTAATCTCCATGTGGAAAATCAACACATTTAAAATAATTAGCTAGGTATGAGAAGCAGCAAAGAATCAGACAGCTGTTATTTAAAGCAAAACTTAAGCACATAGAAAAAAGGTATAACAAGACATGCAGTGAACAGGAGGGGAAAAGGACAGGAGGGTGTGAAATAAGGAACAGAGCAGTAAATCCAGAGGTGCTGAAGTGTGTGTTTATATATAGCCCAATTTAAGTACTCCATATAAGTTACATTCTATAGTGACAACTGGGGAAGGATAAGGGGTCATTGGATGAAACTGCTCACTACCAAGGCTGGAAGGGCTCCAGTAGACACCAGCAATAGAAAAAGGGAACAAAATTCCATCTACTGTCAACAGGCACTGTCAAGATTTTATTCAACTCCAAGAAGACAAAGGACAGGGTCTGCAAAGAGCATCAGAGAAACTAGAGCAGGATGGACACAAGAAGGGGCCATAGTTACCCTGTAGCATCACAGCCACAGAGACACTGAATAGGTCAGGCAGAATATGGCCCTCTCCCCCATCCTGTTTCATGTCATATTGACTCAGTGACAATTACTGAATAAGAATACTCTGCGAGAGAAACAAGTCAACAAGAAGAATGTGTCTCACCACTGGGGACACAAAAGCAATTTAACAACACACTGAGACAGATCAGTAATGTACTAAACTTTGTAGCTCAGCTATGACAGACAGTCTTATGAAGCAATACACCAGCTGAGCCATTGATCATATATTTAGGCTGAGATTTAACATGTGTGTACTTGTCCAAATGAAGGATTCTAGGTTCTATTTTAAGTTATAAAGCACCAGAAATTTTAGAAATTATTTTGCATTTTGTTTATGGTAGGAATCTCGTAAGATCCATGATGATAAAAAATATACATGACTTGCACTAGAAAAATTCTAGGCAAACTACAGACAAACAACACAGAGGAAACTCCTTGTAGGTAGAGACCATTTACAAAGAAAGACTAATGCAGAAGCACTACAGGTCATATCAATGAACACTGCTGGGAAGGAAACACATTCATTGGAATAAAGCATTGCACTTGCTCAGAAAAAGAAACTACCTCCCCTGTCTTACAAGTTGCTGATCAAAACACAAAGCAGGTGCCCAAATCTGCCCAAACCATGACACAAGACCTTTGAGAAGTATTAAGTATTTCATGGGCTCCCTTAGCACTTAACCTAGATTTAACTTTTCCAGAAAGGCCTACCAAGTCCAATCCACCTGAAATGGTAGAATAGTGATAAAATTCTAAGATAAGTCTCTCTAAGAAGACTCCTGTAGTCACCCAGCACCATCTGTGTGTGGAGAACCACAACATGAAAGACAATTCCTTATTCCTACACTCAACTAAGTAATAAATATGACAACTGCAGTAAAACCATAGGGAAAAGAGATTGAAGAAGCATTTACTTACAGGGCTGCTTGGGACTCATGGTATCACAGAGGCTGGATACAATGGGGCCTGATGCCTCCCCTTTGTAGCTTCATGCACTGATTAGCAACTACTAAAACATGTGGCTTGTTAACCTGATTAGAGTTAGATTAGGAAAGGACCCACCCAGCTCTGGGATGACTTTGGAGCTGTGGTTCAGGAGAAGCTCTAGAAGTAGGTGTCTAAAAGCTGTTGACTGGTCCAAACAATGAAGGGAACTAAATTTTCATGTCCTGGTGTGAACATATCCCTGATCTGTAAAGGAAGCTGGGCTGTAAAGCTGGGCTTCCTCCTGTTAGGAGGGAGGTGCTTTATTAATCTACTTTGTGCTCTGTTTTCTTATTGTAGAGCATCTTTTCTTATCTCTTAGATTCACTTTCACTGACTGTTCAAAGCCTGGAGTTTTGCTTCTGTGTCACTTCAAGCCTCTAAAAGTCACAATCTAGTTCTTGTAGACCTCTGTGAGCATAACACCTTGTGAGGCCACCACAAACGAGCTTAATTCCTTTTATTCACTCTAATTAAAAGTTTTCTAAAAACAATTAGAATATTCTAGTTAATACTCACTACCGACTTATCTTTCAAGATTTAATGACTGTTTTCCTGATCTATAGGAATATTCTTAGGACCTTATCAAAATATATTCACTACAAAGCAGAAGTTAGTCTTATAATTGTTCAAGTGCAAAATTAATATATTTAGATGCAGCCTAATGATGGGGGAGAGATAGGCTGCAATGGCAGAATTCAGATCTAATTACAAATGGGATGTTGGGATGTTTGTTTTCAACCACTGCATCCACTCAGACAGGGAAAGGACTTAAATTCCAATTTGTGGGTTAATGCTTCTTCTGGGGCTGTTTGGGCTGTTTTAGGTAGTTACTGAGAGGAAAGAGGTGTTTAATCTACTCCACTTCCTAAATACAGTGTTTCCCAGGATTTTTCATTTTATTAGGTAGGATGACAATTCCTTCTGCCTCTCTTTTGATATCAAAAACTAATACATTTGCCCTTTTCACTGAACTCAAATGTCTGTACTTCTGTTAAGGCAAAAGATAAAAAGCTGAATACTTCTACTCTGAAAAAAGCTGTTTTTAATAGTTTGGATGGATCTGTTTGACTAACTACAGAGAATAGGACAAAAAAAAATGCGTTACAATGGGAAATAAAAGGACTTGTCAGGGAAGAAAAGGATAAAGAGACCAGATGAATCATAAGGATGAGGGCTATGCTAGTTCTCCACTTGGACTCTGTCCTGTAGAAAATCAGTGAAAATATGAAAAGAAATCCAATGGGCTCCAGAGAACAAATAAATGGGACTGTGATATGTGAATCTCAGCAAACATTAAAAGAAGGACTAAGACAGATGGGTCTCTGTCTCAAGTTGCAGAGAAATTCTGACCAGCTCCAGTGAGCTAAAATACTGTCCCTCAGTCCTCCTCCCCAGATGAAGAGAGGCTGCTCCAGGGGCCAAAGCAAGTATGGGGCTAAGGAGGCTCCAATACCTCTTTTTGGAGCAATAACTATGTTCAGGATTATCTTTTTACTGTATTTCTGCTTCACTGACTCTCCAAGCCTTTGTAAAAGTAAAATACAATTAATTGTATGAAGAAAAAGCCTGGGTAGGAACAAAACACAAGATTTCTGCTGCTGAAAAGCAGCAAACTCCCCCAATGAAGTTCTGTTGGGGTGACAAAGCCCAGAACATGCTGAAAATTGTTCCTTGGGAGTGCAAGTCTCGACAGCTTTGCCAAGCCTGGGGAGCATCAACCACTCTTCCTGAGCAAGCCAAAGCCCAGTAGTTTCTCAAACAGCAGCCAGTGTCAGGCTGTTACTGAACATACCCTGCTCCTGTGCTCCAGCCCCTGGGCAGCAGCACAGCTGCATGTAGAGTCTTGTGGTGGAGGGAAGGGAGAGATGAGAGAGCTCCCAGACTGACAAGCAGGTTTTGTGGTTTTGTTTAAGATGCTGAATCAGAGTTTCACCTGGAGGGGAGGCAGAATGGGATGGATCATGGCTGGCAGGTGTTTGCAGGAATACTCCGATTCGCCTATCTCCAAGACTGGCAGACAGCACTGCTTGACTGCTGGGGTTGTTGCTGCCACTCCAAAGGCAGTTAACGTCATTGTCAGACGTGAACGTGCTGGTTCTTGTCGTGTGGCTCTACCAGCAAGAGAAAGCTCCTTTGAACAAATCTGCAGCAATTTGAAGAGATAATGAAATTCAGCATCCACCCAGGCTGCTAAGCATACTGAATTAGGGAAGATTCAGATCTCAGTTTTGTCCTGCCGGACTGTACTTTTTGTCCCTGAGAGCAGCTTCTCACATTGCCAGCACTTATTCCATGGTGTGGGCACAGCAATCACTCTGGGGTCTGTAACAGTTGCTCTGCATAACCATGAGTGGTACAAACATAAGCAGTGGGTCTTGATCATTGAATATGTGATGGAGGAGCATCACCCAAACCTGCTATCAGCTCAGAAACAGCTCTGCTATAAGCGCAGAAAACACTAAACATCCAATATGGGGATGGGCCATGTTTTCATCAGAAGTACATTAATATTCTCCAGGCTGCAACAAGCACCAGTAAACTTCTCAACATTTGGCAGCGTTTGGATTATTGACTCCAGAGAGCTGTTCTGTAATTTTCTGCCTTGGCTATGGATCATTCTCATCTGTCCACTCTCGTTGCATGGGTGGATGTACCTGTGCTGGGTCACTAGATGGTGCAGAGGGAGTCAAAACAGCAACGGGCTATGGAGAGGAAGTGGAATTAAGATGGTTTTGCTCAAGTAGGAAAAGGTTAGAGCAATCACAATGCCTTCAGGTCAAGATTAGGTGCACAAGCAGAGGTGGCTGGGGAAAGCTTTAATACTTCCCAATGACTATATTATGCCAAGTTTAAACTGATCTTTTTTGTGCCCTCACTTATCTGTATATTAAAATTCACCAGGAACATAAATAGTTACTTTATTGCCATCTGTTTTTATTCTGCTAAATAATATAATCAAGACTATTCTATATACTAGCAGTATTGCTTAACTAATATCATCCAAAACACAACCTATGGATTTTTGAAAATCATCAGTATTTGTTGACATTTGAGACTGCAGCAGCTGGATCAAGACAGGGCAGGTTATGAACCAGGCGTTTCTCTGGTCCTTTATTGTTGCTTGGAAACTTCCAAGAAAGGTGCATTAAAAAAGAAAAAAAAAAAAAGTTGCTGAAACAGAAATTTAATTTCTGGATTTTCTTTGAGATAACTGCAGTTTCTTGGTTTAAGGGTGATATATTTTCTACGTGTGTTTTCAGGAAACTAAAAAGAAGAAAGAAGAAAGGAAATATTCCTGTGTGGAAGAAGGTGCCTTTTTTTTTTTTTTTTTTCTTTCTAATGTAATCAGTCCTCCCTTAGAAAAAAAAAAATATTTTTTAAAAGGCATAAAAATATTACGGCAAAGAGGTTTTGCATTGGCTGAAATTTTCATTAGAACCTGAAAGCACATAAATGAACACACTGTCAATCAAGTCCAGTGACTCGCCGAAAGCCATGAGAACAAAACAACAAAAAGAAGTACTTAGATCCAAAGCCCCACACTCTGCTCTGGCCACTGGGCTTTTCAAATTGCAATAAGCAATAAGAAGATGAGATTCACCAAAGATAAGTGGGCCCAGCTCAGTCTGTGACTCTGCTCAGTTTGCCTCATACTACATAAGTAGTTATGTGGGTGATGTCAAATTTGTCAAACAAGATGTTCACAAAGATCTCCCTAAGCACAGACAAGAGAAAATGAAGACAACCCTACCATAAAGTGACACATAATTCAGCTGAAGTGAAACATACTGATGCAACAGCAGAGAATAACTCATTCCCCTTAGGCAAAACTCATCCAAAAAGCTAATAATGAAAACAGGAGGACTCCAAACCATTATTTTTACTTTCCAGGCCAGCAGCAGGGATAGCTTATGTGGTTAGCAGCTGACTCCTGAGCTTTACTCTTCATTCCACCACTAACTAACTGTACAATCTTGCAGCGTCACTGCTCTGGGCATCAGTTTACTTATCAGTGTAATGTGGATATAGGATGATTGTAGAATATCCAACCGATATGTGCAAAATATTCTGAATGAGTACGGATGGGGCTGGGTGTTGAGGCAAGTGCTAGTGACCTTTGTGGGGCCTGCTTTTGGGGGGGAAACATCCAACATGTTCATATTCAGACTGAGAGGAAGGAAGGAAAGAAAGAAAAGAAGGAAGGAAGGAAGGAAGGAAGGAAGGAAGGAAGGAAGGAAGGAAGGAAGGAAGGAAGGAAGG
>JANHGL010018126.1:14368-32877 GCA_024611195.1 Ceyx melanurus
AACAAAACATTTAACACAGCTTTAAAAGCATAGTATTGTATAAGTTATTGATACTTTTATTGTCCTTCCATTAAAAAAAAATAAAGTTTAAAATCACAATTGGTAAACAATTAGAAAAAAAATAAACTTCAACAAATTAACTTTGATAACTTTTTGATAACAGGCTGTGCTTACTTACACTTTTAAACAAATAACTACCAGGAGAATATTAATATTGAATTAATGAGAATGTGAATATTAATACATATTAAAGAAAACTCTCCAAAATCAAGGACTGAATGCACCCCCCAAATTAACTTCTGTCTTCTTACCTTCTAAAACTAATTCTTCAGGACATGGAAGATGTGTGCTGCTAGGGAAGATGAAAAAGACAACCTCATTACTTAACCTTGTGGGTTTTGTTTCCTTAGCTTTAAGAATAAAAAGAACATTTTTATCTTCTTTATCAATACCATTCTGACACTAGTGCAATAAACAAGCATACAAATGTAAATTTCTGGTTTGAAGCCTATTTAAAAAATGTTAATAACTTAATAGAACTATCAAGAATGTACATTCACTCTGAAAACCAATATAAATCCAAGAACTGTATATTGCTTGCATTGTCTAACATGGGTTCTTTACTTTTTTGTTTTCTCTATAGACCCCCTATTTTTGGCCATCAAATTGTTGGGAGCCAGAAAACACGGACTATGGTCAGTGTAGAAATCTTTCCCATTTCTTTCAGGAATTATGTATTATGTGAATGAACACTAATCTACTAGATTAAATGTAATTATATGTCATGTCATTCCTGTACAAGAATTTCTTATATATAAATTAATGCGTTGTGTATTGTTACCACTTTCCAAATGTATTAAAGTTTATTAAAGTTAGTTCTGGAGTTGATCTGAGGGGAAAAAAAAAAAAAGCTTCAAAACTCATCAAAACCTCCCTTACCATTTACATCTTCTGGTTCCTCCAGGAAGAGTGATTATTTCCATTGACTAAGTCTCAGTGAAGCAGAGGATGCTTTACTGTTAATTGTGGAATAATTAATATCAGATTCAGACCCAGAGATGTGTCTAGTTTAGATCTTTTATTTCTGGTATACACAATGTGGAAAAGTATTTCTTATGGAGACTAATGTGGTGCTAAAATGAAATGTATTACAAAATACCTGGCTTCTTTGGCTCTTACGTGGTGGTTTATTCATGAATTATTGTTGTTAATTACTGATGTATGCTTAGGAAAATCTGAAGATAATAGGGAGTAAAGTATTACAAAAATCATTACAAATTAAACTGGAACTAAGTGCCTCTGTATGCCACCTATTTCTTAAAGAAAATGGATTACCTATGAGGAGTCTCCTGTTCATTCTATAAATAACTCATGTGAAGCCCAGGTAACTTCTCCTGGTAACTAAGCATGTTCATGATTACATTTTCAAAATATAATCATTTTCAAAACCTCAAACTTTGAAAGTCTCTATTTACAACTTTTTTTGAAATATTGGTGCATCTTCACTTGTAATATAGACTCAATCTCAGCCCTTGGGAGCTGAAAGTGCAGAGATGGATGGCTCCAATAGACATTTCCTTCCTTTTCACTGCAGACTTTCATTTCAAATATATAGCTAAGTGAAACTATTTCAAGCTGAGTCTCTTAGCAGAACTGAGTGCCTTCAAGGTAGGCTTTTGTTTGAAAGTGGTGAAAATAGTTTGAAAATGGTGACAGTTTCTTTAGTCTATAGAAAGAGAAAAATGTACAGCTTTCTTTAAAATACTGAGATTTGAAGATGCCCAGCAAATAGCTACTGAAAGCTAAAAAGAAGGAATATTTCATACCAAATCTGAGTGATTAGCCACACCATATAACAAAATGTCACTGAAGGAGAAATACTTTATTTACTCATTGCAGTGATTTTTCCTTTCCATGAAAATGTTGTTTGCTTTTCTCAGAGGGGCATTTCAGTAGTCTAATTTTTCATTAAAAAATATGGTAAAGAAAAGTAATTTACTATGGTTTTAAGAGACATGGAGTTACTCAGATGAAAATGTATTACATTACCAGGGGGATTTTAATAAATAAATATATGCTTAACAGGTCTGAACTTGAGATCAGGCTGAGAAAGTTTCTATTAATATCCTTTAATCTAATTAGAAGACACTAATTTTCTAGTCACAGCTGATCGCTGAATTGGGTGAAGATTTACATATCTTAGCCATTAAATAGAAATCTTACATAGTTTGTCCAGTTTTGCTGTGCCAGAAACACAAACTTGGGATCATGAAGGAAGGTGCTTTTGTTGAATGGTAAATGCACTCATTTGACAGCATTTGAGATTTAACTAGATGACCTGCAGAATATGTTCCAGTTGGTCAATTCTTTTGGTGAAGATGAAGGGAAAGCCCCCAACCTGACACCTAATTTCTCCTTGAGTCATGAGTTGAAGGTGCAAACCTGTAAGACACCCATCTGCACCTCCCCCATGCACTAGGTCTACCCAAGGTGGACGTTTGTTGCCAGAATTGCTAGAGCATTTGCAGGAAAACCCATTTTGAAAGAATTTTTTTCAATAGTGTTATTAGGTTAGCATCTTCCCAGTCCCCAAAATTAGCATTTTCCGTGTTGCCTGAGGATTTTTTTCTGATACCTTTCTATGAATATGGGGCAGATAAGGGGAAATAATGCAGATGCTTGCAAAAAAGGACCACATAACTGTTGTCATCAGAGGTCTAAATATAAAGGATTAATATCTATTAAAGGATAAATAATAAATATCCATAGAATCCAATCTGTATCCAATAGAATTGCACCTCAAGTACACTTCAAATAAGTTCTGTAGGTTTTCACAGTAATTCCATGACTTTCTGGAAAACATAATAAATATAATTTATGTTATTACATATATGAAAATGAATTTTGTTCTTATAATTTATTATGATGATATGCAGTGCTCCCATTTTCATGGACTTGTAAAGAAGGTTGAAATTGCACCTCCTAAAACTAATGACTGTGGCAGGTATTAGGAGTCTCTCAAGGCCATCAAGAAGTAGGCTTTCTCTGTAATCTTCCTTCATCAAAGTTATTAACAAAACAAACCACTTTCTTTGGCAATGACCTGTTTTTCCAAGTCTTTGAAAACACACTACAATTTTATTTTAATTTAAAAATTACTCCCAAACATTTTTCATTACTCACCCATAGCTGGGCTACTGTCCAGAATGTAACATACTGCCAGGAAAATAATAAATCTTAAACTAGTAATTATATGAGATTGAGATAATGAATGTGCTACTTTATTACCAGAGCTAACTCAGAAACAAATAATTTTTAAATCTTTGTATACTATGTTAATATCTTATCTAAAATATAATCCTCATTCTATGTGAGCCTGTAACATATCTGCATTAAAATAGATGTATCTGAAGAACATGTGAAAACAAAAGACATGAAAAGAGTCTTCCAAAATGTCAAGAAACTGCAGACCTGTTCTCATAATGAAACTGTAGTGAAGTGCTATATCTTGATGGGGGCTTGGACTAATTCATTGTATGTAAAAATGAAATAATATGATTATAACTATCAAAATATTGACCATCTGATCATTCTGCAGTTACTAAGAAACTGCTAATTTTCAAAAGGTGCTGAAAATCTTTCTCCCTTTTTTCTTCAAGTTCATGCTACAAGGGACATTGAGAATAATGCCTCAAAATTCAAATATCTTAAAAAGACAGGTTCTTCAGTTCTGTTAAAACTACACATTTCAATGCCCTATGTCTTGGAGTTCACCTATGTGGGACATGCTCCTTATAGAATTACTTTAGTTTCAGTAGAATTTCATTAATGAAAACAAGTATATATTATTAATAATAACTGTTGCTGTTATTATTATTATTATTATTTATTATTATTAAGACCAGTGTAATTAAAATTGCTTTGTGTTTCCTATAAGTTAAATCACATTCCTGAATTATGATTTAGTTTTGTGACCATCAGAATAGGATCTCATCTCAGAAAATGGATATTTTTATAAATACTGCCCAGAAATGAATTAAATGAGCTTTAGAAAAGATACTTGCCTTAGAAAAAAGGTAAAGAGGTGGACGAAAAGATTTTTTTCCACTCTGAATTTGTATAATTAAATTTATCTTCAGAGCTACAGAATTCATTCATTAGGAGCTATCTCTGTGATATAAATGATGAAAAGAAAGTCTCACTTCAACAAGCATGTCCTGAATTCTGTTTTGATCCTGGCTAATTCTGATACTGACAAACCACTTCACCAATTGCTTTTATTGAGTAAAAACAGAAAGCTAAAGATGGTATTAAAAGCTCTAGAAATCCCAATGTTTAATAAAAGTCAATTTGATTTTCTCCGTCCTGCAGTCATGTTCTGTGCCAGTTGTCCTGTAATTCTCCATCTGATGCAGGCTTTCACATATGGAGGGAGAATTTCCATGTGTCCACAGGGCACTTTGACACCCTCAGGCTTTGCAGGACTTTTATTTTCCCTTTAAATACTGACTAGGCATGTACACACTGACTCTGAAACCAGAATTTTGACTCACAGAGCTTATAAATGTAATGTGTCCTCAGTGGAGATAATGAGTGTTCTCTGAAAGTTCCACCCACCAGCTGGGGCTGATTCAAGCTGTTAACACCACTGGTGCTGGCACAATTATGTAAAGATTTTAAGTTTGTGGATATGTGGTGGTGGATATGTAGGTGGCATTATCCATGGTCTTCAGAGGCCCAGTTGTGCTTCCATTGAATTTAGCTGAGGCTTTTTCTCTTATTCTATTTATAACAGGCTTATATTATGCTGTTTAACTTTTAAGTGAAAACTTTAGTGATTTTTTTTAGTAAGCATGTCTAATATCTGTACTCTGTCCAGTAAATAATATTTTTCCTTATTATATCTATTACTTGGCACAGGTTTTGTTTTATTTTTTTTTTAATCCCACATTATTATTTTTTTAATAATGGTTATATTAGACTAATCCATATGAGACTGAATTTTATTTGCAATTAATTTTTAGTAAAATATTCTCAGGTGTGATTTTAAATATAAAGTAAACAAAACCACGTATATATGATTGTAAGAACCTATTTGACTAATATTGCAGCAATTCCTGATAAAACTCTTATGCACCATGAGATATACACACAGTTTAAAAACGGTTTTGCCATTTCTTATTAATGTTCTTGTTCCCTGGCCATTAACCAATCTCACCCCAAGTATCTCATGCATTTTGCATATGACGTCTGCTGCATAAAACAGATTTTATAATTATTTAATGAATCTCTGTCTATGACCCATCATTTTAGTTACAATGCTAGTAGCATTGATCCTATATTTAAAGCTTATTAGAATAGAGGGAGAAATCAATCAATCAATCAAACAAACAAAAGCTAGAAGTTAAATAGATATAAAGACTCTAGATTTCTGGTGTGCTGTGTTTGTGAAATAGTGGTAAATTCTGTGTTGTGTTATTCCATTACAGCTGTTTACCTGTGCAAGAGGACAATGCAAAACAAAGCAAGGCTAGAGCTAGCAGACTATGAAGCTGTAAGTACCTGGGGAAAAGTAAGTTTCTCTGCTGGGCCTATTGAGCATGTGAAATAATGTTAAGCATAAGAAGTTTAGGCATTATATGTGAAAATTTATTAATTATCCACTTCTGGATGTGGGTCTGACAGTGCTCAGTAGATATAAATGCTGTTTGAGAGATTGTAGTGAAAGCTGGCTGGGCAAAATAGAGATTTCATCCATCTCTAATCATACTCAGCTCAGATCACCATGCCAAGCTCAGCAATAATTGTTCAGAAATCCCAGATACACCACAAGTGTTTGAAAGTGATTGTACTCTACGCTGTTTAAGGTTTGAATGAAGGATCTCTGGCAACATTTTCACAAGCACCTGGTAGATCTAGAAATAAAAATCTAATTCTTTAAAGTGATGCTGCCACTTGAACCTTTGTCCCATCACTTAGACAAGTGGCAAAGAGGGTCAGACTGAAGGCACTTCCCACTCCCTGGCTGGTGTTGTGTGCCGTAGGCAAAGGAAGATAATTGGGGCCAGAAATAGCTATAAAAAAGAATTAGATAAGCTGATGAGGATGGCACTCACTGAGGAGAGAGAGATCTTGAATTCCATCCCTCTCCCCCTAAAAAGATCCTGAATTTTTCATGAAAATGTCAGCATAAGATGTGTGAACATCCCTGGCTTTGTGCTGAAAGCTGTCCAGCTGTGCTACTGTGACATGATAGCAGGATAGTCAGCCAGGACTCTTGACATGCCAAATACTCCAGCTGCAGCACCATGCTGACACACTCTATTGTTTCTTCTAGTAGAAGCTTGCTTTTCAGTGTACTTCACTGTGGGGTATGCATAATTGTATACTTACAGCCTTAGAAATTTCACCTCCAATATATAAACCATGAGAGCCTTTCATGTTATTGACAGGATCTCTAGCAAGTCTCCTCTTCACTCTCTGCAGTCTTTATTTTCAGTAACTATGTCACAGAATATAGTTATAATGCATAGAAATGTAGTTACAGCAAGATGCTTTGTTAGGAAGTTTGCAGGTAATTTTTTGCTTAGCCTCAGTAAAAAATAGTGCACAAAGGTAACTGGAGTGTTTTTGGAGGAACCTGCACCATGTTAACAGACTACACAACTGCTGCCAATTAAGCTGTGGAGAGACTGGGAAAACTGTTACAGACAGTGAAACTGTTCCAGCATCACTAAGAGGAAAGAATTTTGCTAAGGTTTACAGATCTTCCTGTTATTATTAGTAGGCTGTGGGATATATACATGTCCTGCACAGTACTGAGATGTAGTCTATAGTTGTTTTTTTTTTAATGAGGTTAGCTATGGAGGTCTTGGAAGATTCCTATTCTACCAAAATATTGATAGCTTCTTACCATTGTATTTTAAATAAACTGGCAACCAGTGCTGCTCAATGCAAACCATTTATATAGATTACTGATGGGATCATGTGGATCATTAAGTTTGGGAAGTACTGCTGTTATCTTTCAGTATTAGGTACTTCGAAAACAGGAATTTTTCTTATTATTATTACAGAGTTACTCAGCACCCAGTATGTAAAAATGCTTCAGAAATCCCATGTTCTGCTGAAGGTTGTGTCCATTTTTGTCATCAGATGTAGATAAGTCTAGTATTCCATCCCAAGCAAAGACTTTATATTGGATAAGGTATATTTTACAGTGGCACAGATATGACTTGTATTACATCTTTGGGGGTGGGGGATGCTGAGGAGGAAAAGACAAGCTAAAGGCTATGAAATACAAAATAACTTACAGCCTCACCCACTGTATTTTCAGGAGAGTTTGGCCAGGCTACAGAGAGCATTTGCTCGGAAATGGGAGTTTATTTTTATGCAAGCTGAAGCACAAGCAAAGTAAGTTCCTTTCATGATGAGGCTTTTTGGTTTTGCATACTTTTTGAAGGGAAAGGGGGAGGGAAAAATGATTGGACACTTCTTATGTTTAAAATACTGCCATTTTAAAATGTCCTATAACATGAATAGAGTTGACAAGAAGAGAGACAAGATCGAGAGGAAGATTCTTGACAGCCAGGAGAGAGCATTCTGGGATGTCCACCGGCCAGTGGTGAGTACTGGTGGGGCCACTCTGCCTTTATGTGGGGCCACTGATACAGGTCAGCCTCTGTAAATCACTGGGATAGCCTGGTAACAAATAAAAGGGCTGTATAGCCAGGGGCTGGGGCCCATCTCCCTTTTTTTTTTCCAGGTTAATGTCATTCTGCAATTGCAGACTGCAGATGTATGTATGTACTCTCAGTTTTGGGTTTTCAGAGCATCAGAGCATAGATTTGTTGTGTCTAATTTCCTGAATCAGAAGATACCTGTCTTTGACTATTACCATCTCAAAGGTTTCCCAAGTTATGACTCACACAACCAAAATTATCAGCAGAGCTAAAAATACTTGGAAATAAATGTCGTTTTTTTTTTTATCTACTAGTTTCCTTTCTAAGCCTTTCAACTTCAGTCTGCTCATATTTCCAAGCTATTTTTAATGTACATCAAGGTTAACTATTGTTGGCTTTGAGCTGTTGGGATAATACACGGCCTAAACAAAATTTGTCCGAGTCCCTTGTCAAAGTCCATCTGAAACAGAAAAAAAGAAAGGGTCTTACATAACTGACTACCTTGGAGAGCTAAAACTTTGAGAAAGAATGTCAAATGTCATAAGACTTCCAATTAAACTGTGGGAAAGCAACAATCTCACTTTTCCTCTTACTATAGATATATTTTTGTTTCCCTTAAATAGAGTTAAGCTTTCATTTTCTGTGTAGAGTTTGGAAGAAATACCAATGAAACTAAATATGGACTCTGTCTTTCACTATGATTGGGAAAAGCTACTTAAACAAATTGGTCTCATCAAGTAAAGTTAGCTGATGATACCTGTAGAAGAGGTGAATACAGTGAGAAAGTTTCAGTTGAAAACTTTGACATGGTCAGCTTGCATTTGTGACTGTGGAATTGAAAAGGCAGTAGAATAAATGCATTTTTAGGTAGGATTTAGAATGTCACATAGAGAAAATAATTTGAAGTAAAAGATTCAAACCACAGGCAATAAGACTGGGAAATTATTGCATGGTCACTGGCATAAAAAAAAAGGAAGGAGGACAGAAAACAAAATGCCATCTGATGTTCATGGGATCTATATAGAACAGAAAGTTTCTATGGACTTGAGGATGTTGAAGGTGCAGACAACTTTTATATTAGCTCCAGAAATAATTCTAAGGGGATTGAATCTGGGAATGAGATGCTATTTCTAGGTTTGGAAGAGAAGATGAATTGTCAAAGTTTCAAGTTAAGACATAGGCAGACAATAAGGACAGAATTAAAGACAAGGGCATGAGGAAGTGGAATCTGATTAAAAGCTTTGGCTGAACTGTGGATAAATCTCCCTAGTCCAGCAGATGTTTTTAATCTGACTGTAGACATACCTGGAAAATATCAGAGGGAAAAGGCTGGCTTTAGAGTCAGCAATGTAGGTACCTTATTTTAAGAGATATAAGTAGAAGAATGGAGAGGCTCATACTTTAACCAGCTCATCTCACTAGTTAGTGAAATAATTTTCAAAATATGGCTATAAATTTACTGTCACAGTAAAAGGTAGAAACCTCTATGAAAACAAAACTAGAAAGACTGAACTTCTGAAAAGAGGAAGGTCATGTTAGAGCTAATTACAGTTTTTGATATATTTTCAAAGCCCCCAAAACACACCAAAAGTTCACAGAAGTGTTGCTGCAAATTGCAAAAGCTAATTTTGTTAAATTAGGTAATGTTTGGTTAAGAATCTTTTGATAAGAAATCAGTCTAGGGTTGGTTTTTTTTGGGTTTTCTGACTGAGCTGATGCTTGGAGATGAAGCAGAGAAAGTGGATGTAGAGAGGAGTTTTTCAAGTAGTTGTCTGTTCCTCAATTTTCTCTTAAGAGACAGTTAAAAGAACAGTTTTAATATCTCACTGATCAGTATCCATTCAAATATGTAATTGCAGTTTCACTATGTATTTAATTTTTTATTTTAGTGTATATTTTAGTGTAATGTGGAGTCTCGCTTATTTCTATAAATTCTGGTTGCTGGAAGTGATGATCTCTCCTGTTTGTATCCCTGTCCATGATTTAAATTTATAGTGTTTGAATTTTGAAAGCCTGGAGATCTTGAATTTTAGTATTTTGAAATTAAACTTAATTGCTTGCAAAAGAAATAAAAATACCTATTTCATAGTGTTTTAACAGTGAAATGCAATGAAATTGTGTAAGGGATGTGAATCAATCTACTAAATATTTACTGCTTTAATGTGTGAAATGAGGGAATTCTTTTTAATAACACCTATGTATTTATTTTTTTTTTATAAAGAAGCTGTGAAATTACATTTCCTTAAACCATCACTAGGTTCGTATGGATTGAATGCAAATCTGACTATACAACAGAAATTTAGACTGAGGGGGACCTCTGGAGGTTCTCTAGTCCAACATCCTGCTCAAAGCAGTGCTAGCTTTGAAGTCAAATAGGATTGTCCAAATCCTTGGTTAAATAAGCTTTGACCATCACCAGGGATGGAGATTGCACAGCTTCCCTTGAACAAGTCCTTTTATTATGAAGAAAAATGATTTGTTTATTAACTTCTCCAGTTTGAATATATTTTTTTGGGTTTGCAGGACCCAAAACTAGTTGTGTTTTTCCAGATGTATCCTCATGATGCAGAGCAGAAAGAAATAACCACTTCCTTTGCCTACTGGCTATGCTATTGCTAATGCAGCTGGGTACATGGTTTGTCTGCATTGCTGCAAGGACATACTGCTGACTCATGTTCCACTTCTCTCTCAGATCATTTTCAGCAGAGCAAGAATGCAGACAGAGTTCCTAGCCTATCACAGTGCAGAGCTTATTCCCTCCCACATACACGGGTGCATTTGTCTCAGATACAAGAAAAATTCTGGTTTTTCTACCTTAAGTAGATTCACAGTTAAATTGATTTTTTCTTTAAGAAATTTTTCTAAAAGGCAAAACTTAAACTGATGTCCTTATAAATATTAATTTTTTTAATTTATTTTTTTGTCAGGGATTTCACACTTACTAGAATTACAAATACACCATAGAGATTTTTATAGAAAAAATGTGTTGATAACAATTACTTTTGACCATGTGGCCAGACAATATAAAGGCCCCTTGGAGCAGGCAGATTTGTATAGAAAACAAAAGAAATATAGGTACATATGTATAGATAATATGTATAGAAAAAAGTCTATAAATATTAAGTACTCTGCACATTTGAATGGAAGCATCTGATGGTTAAAACACTCCATTTGATGTAAACAATTAATTCTTCCAGAGTTGCTACAGGTGTCAAAAAATTAATTTATTGTCAGCACTATTAGAAGGGCTTAATTTATTCATTCACTGTTGACAATTATTAGGGAAAGATTATGTATATCAAGTGGAAATTTCTTAACTAAAACTCTCTCAGGTGGTTTTTGTTTTCAAATGTTGGCTGTAGCCAGATCCAATCATGTCAGTTCTTGAACCTGGAGTTTTTGGATTTCTTCTTGGCAGAATCCCTTTATGTAGCCTCCTAGGTAACATCGATATAAAATTAAGCTGGTTAGAATTCATAATTCAATATTAATTTTATTCAATAATTGAAGAAGGGATTAAAGAATTTTGTATATGTGGCTTTCTAATATTTATCTGCATCTGCTTATCTCAGCAGTGAATTTATCATGACAGGACTGACATGTCCTGTGCTGTATATTAATACAAAGACTTTTGCACTTTGAGATAAGGGCATACTAACAGATGGATTAAAAGAAACTAAATTTCATATGTGGAAGGGGAACTGTTTTCATGCAGAATGTGAGTCCTGGAAGAAATAAGCATTCTATTTACACATATAGAAGAGGTTTCAAGTCTTCCAGGAAATCTGTTTGAAAACTATTTACAGTATTAGTATGCAAATTATATACTAGACACTAAATGGGAATCTTGCAGCAGAGCACTCTGACTGGCATCTTTCTATTTGAACTATGGTAGTCCAGTTAAAAAAGCAACACAAAAAGAAAACACAGCTGGATCTAATTGGATCTAATTGTAAATGTAATGGGGGCATACAAATAAAATTAAATGTTGTCCAGCAGAGGTTTTCCCACAAAGACAATAAATTATTTTATGAAAATGTTCAAACAACGCAAGCGTTTGGGTTGCTTTTAATTGAAAAGGTGTTTGATATTTATTCCTAAAAAATTGACAGTTCAGCTTGAGAGGTTTTAGACAACCAGGTGTCAGTAAGAATGCACCAGGTGCTGTAGAGCTCAGTGCTGGGTTGCATCTCTGTCAAACAGCAAAAGCTTCACCCTTGTTTTGCTCCTAAAAACCTCCCAGAATTTCTTGAGTCCCTCACATCAATCTGCACAGTGCTGGCATGTAAGTTATCTGTTCACAGAAATTTACTGCTGACAGTCTTGAAATCTTTGAAAATAAGAGGCTTCAGATGAGGTTTATGCCATTTCTTCTTTTTTTTTCTTTTCTTTATTATTTTTTTTAATCTCTCCATTTTTAGGACATGCTTTTAACAAACCATAACTAAAAACTAAACAAATAACAGTTTGTGCCTTATGTAAGTGTATCTTCTTCACTGTCAGCTGCTGTCATAATCCTAAAGTAGATGCATTGTTTTCTTTTAACTTTATATATCATGTGTCCATGGCACCACACAGCTTGGTGGCAAACTTACTGAGGTTGCACTCAATGCCATCATGCACGTTGCTGACAAAGATGTTGAACAGCACTGGACCCAGAACAGAGTCCTGAGGAACACAACTTGGCACTGGCCTCCATGTGGACATGGAGCCATTGACCACAACTCTTTGAGGGTGACCATCCATCCTTTATCCACTAAGTGGTCCATCTGTCAAAGCCATGTGTCTCCATTTTAGAGACAAATTTGGCACCATTTTTCTTTTCTTTTCTTTTTTTTTTTTTTTCCAATATCATATTCAAATTGTCACCCAAAACCAGATGCTCCTAAAGGGTTCACAGCTGAGGTGGGTGTTGCACAAATCTCTTTATTTTGTTGCATTGAGTCAACCATATGTCTTAGAGGGATAGCTAGAATGCTTCCTTGGCAAATGAAAGCAGAAGCATGTCATTTGTTTCTTTAATATTGCAAATTTCTTGAATTTCAAGTTCATGATGTCGTGAGCTGTATCTAAGCATGCTGCCTTCATTGCCTCTCAAAAATTCCCAAATATTGCCAATAGCAGTTTAATTTGAATTAGTACCTGTCCATGCTGCAAGTGTGTCTGGGAGTATGCATTTGGGTATTTTCTGCTCCTCTTTTCTTTCTGTACATTCAGCATAAAGATATACAGTAAAACTTGTCATAAAAACCATCATAAGGTCCAGAAAACAAGGCTAAATAGCAAGATTCTCTCTTACAATAAAGCAGAGAAAACATTACTTTAGATGCTTCCTTAGACTATATCTTATTTCAGTTTTATGTACTGTTGTAGGAGGATATCAAGCCATTATATGCCTCTGGTTATTTATTTTCTTAACCTTACAATCTGACAAGGAATATATAAATGGAAATGACATGGAGTTCCTTCACAGATTTTATCCTTGTGCTTTCTTTTATTTTTCTTTTAATAGCCTGGATGTGTAAACACTACTGAAGTGGATATCAAAAAATCTTCAAGAATGAGAAATCCACATAAAACAAGAAAGGTAAGTACTGGTATCGTATCAAAAACTGGAGTTGGAGGTAATTTATGGCAAGAAGTTCCATAGTTTATTGAAATACTATTTTTCTTGCAGCTGCAAGGAACAAATACATGAACACGTGTTAGTATTTCATAAGCTCTTGAGTGAATTCATATTAAAAAATTTACTAATACTGTACAAATACTATAACATAAGAAAGGCTTTGGAAAAGTGCACAGAGAATACTCTATTTTTTTTTATGTACTTTATTAATGTTATTTAGTAGGCTGAATAAAGCATGTTAAAATGTTTCTGTTGGTATTAAGGAAAATTAAATTTAAAATGAATTGCAGACTGCAGTGTAAACAGCAGGTCTTATGGTGGTCTTAATGAAAAGGATGTCTAGTTTACAATTATGCCCCAAAGAGATAACCAGCAATTGTGGATAAAGCTAAGATCCAGACATAAACAGTGTACATTTTCTGAGTACATAGGTGGATTGGAACAATACTTTCAATACATGGTATCATAATAATGCACATTGACTACAACTTTAAAGTACTTATTAGTATATTTTCATGTCAACCCATGGAAATATGTTTTAAAAAAGGAAAGTGGATTTAGAGGAAGTTTTAGCTTATATTATTTATGTCGGTGAAAGGTCCAGATTTACCAAGCAGTAATGGAAGATTTGGGAGACATCCAAGTAATGCATTGTGATACTCTACCTTTCAGGCTGCTCTTCCTTCTTTTTCTACCAGTCATCTCCACTTACTGTAATCACTGCTTTTCAGTGTCATCCACCATGTTTCCTATGCTGTTGATATAGTGCCATAATAAAAGCAGATCCTGTGTTCTATGCTGTTATTAAATCGTAGAGTTTGGGGAGCCTTTATTTTACCACATGGTAGAGAAGGCCAATTTTATCTGAGAGAATGGCTTGTTTGCAGTTTTGCTAGAAAAATATGATCTTGGCTAACTTCTTGAGCACCTATACCAAAATACAGTTACTATGTGTAGAAAGCATTGTCTGAAAGGAAATATCCATTATTGTTCTGTATTTTTTGTGTAGTCTGTCTATGGCTTACAAAATGACATTCGAAGTCACAGCCCAACCCACACACCAGTACCAGAGACTAAACCACCCACAGAAGATGAACTACACCAAGAGGTTTGCAAAATACCTACAAATAAGTGCTTTTATATAAACTTTCGAGGAAAGAAGGTATTAAACCAAAAACTACTGTTAACTGGGACGTTGTTAAGAACAGATCTTGAAAAGGTTTATTAAACCTTGTCCTTGTTTCAGAGTAAATTGATTTCAGTATGGAACTTCTATTAAAACTAATGAGACAAAACCACATTTTTTTGTATCTTGCATTAAGCAGTTAAAGGCTATTTTAGCAGTAGGTCAGTTAGTGGATTCATTGTGGAGCTAAGCTCATTATACCCTTTATCAGCAGACTTGCTCTTTCAATACTGATTTAAGGTTTGGGGGGGTGTACTTACTTCCCTGTGTATGAACATATGGGTACACATTATCTAATGTTAATGCTTCATTAATCTTTTCCTGAAGGGTTAAAACTGGGAGAAGGTAAATGTCTGAAGAATTACTAGTTCTCTTCAGAAGTCTAAAAAAAAAGGCTAATTGGTTTTCTGTTGATGAACCTTTAGGGAAAAATTTATAATGGGTACTTTTTTGGTCTCTGTATAATCTTTTCTCTTTCATGGAAAATTCCATTTATTTTAGAACTACACTGGTGAAATGTTGTTTTAACTCAGATAAATTTATATTCTCTGCCCTAGGATAAATTAAGGTTAAATTACAGCCCTAATAAAAAAGTTATGGAAGAAGAATCAAGCAATGAATTAGTCATAAAACTCTTTGCCTTTCTTTCTTTCTTTCTTTCTTTCTTTCTTTCTTTCTTTCTTTCTTTCTTTCTTTCTTTCTTTCTTTCTTTCTTTCAGATTAAGCACTGGCAAATGCAATTAGACAGACATAGATTAAAAATGTCAAAAGTTGCAGAGAGGTAAGTATATTGTCACTTTTTCTGCTTTTTCAATTATACTGGTACTATTGGGAAAATGTCAGTATGAAATATCTTCAAAGAAAGAGAGACCAGGGAGCTCAGGTGTCATAGAAATAACTGATGAGACCTCCCTTTAAGCGGGAGGTATGATGTCCTTTTATTGATAAAAAATGGCCCAGATATTTAGTGATAGAATTCTTATAAACCCAAGTGTCACTGAAAAAAACCTCTGACCAAGTGGTCACAAATTTCTGCCTGCACTTGCAGGGAGGCTAAATGGAAATAGGTCTGGGGGTTACTGTTTTGATATTTCAAAAGGGCAATCACTGATAACACTGGGAAACTGATTGGTAGAGCAGGCTGGGTGAGGAACTTGTTGCTTGAATAGAGTCTGAGCTTGTTTTGGATCAGAGGATGTAATACTAGTAGAAATCCATCTCCAAACAAGACCAATAATTGTCAGGAAGGGGCTATAGAAAGCAAATAAAACAAAAAGCTCCTCAGAAAAAATCACTCCAGCTTAGGTAGAAAAGAGGTAGAGAAAAGGAACACTCAGTCTTACACATCAAACCCAAAGATAGTGAATATTGCAGAAAAATTTACTTAGTAAAGGAAATTAAGCCAAATACAGTTCTTCATCCTCTCATATATGTTTGTGCATGTCTGCTTATACATTGAAAGTATGCATACACATACAAAAAAGATAAATATATATTTATAAAGAGAACAGGTTAAGAATTTGTGTTTACTGAACAGTAAAATTTGAATACAGACTAAATATAACATAAATAGGAATGAAAAGAAGGAATATTTGTCATTTATCAATATGTTTTTCAATAATTATGAGACAAAAGGAAATGGAACATGTGAATAAGGACATGGGGGATGTAAATCCTCAGAATGCAAAAGTTTTTAGTGTTCAACTGAGTTAGACCAGTTCATGAATACTGAAGAATTTTGGGGGGAAAAAAGGTGGGGGGTTTTTGTTGGGTTTTTTGTTTGTTTGTTTGTTTGTTTTTTAAACCATAATCTTGAAAGTAGTGCCATTTGATTAGGAAATAATAAAAATATTAACCATATTTAAAAGAAAAAAAATTGAGTCCTAGCACCTGTAGGGCTAATAAATATGACCTGAATAGCTTTTAGTGTTTTAGAGCATTTTTTAAAGGAACTGATAATTAAAACCATAGGGGTATAAAACTTGTTTCTTTATGAAATCAAATGTTCATGGAAGAGTTTGCTTGATTTCATTTATTAGTGCCTAAAGGAGCACTAAAAGGAGCTAAGTGGAAATATTAGGGAAGCTTGTAGTTCAGTTTATTTCAGCTTTTATAAGACCTGAGCTACCTCTCCTCCAGGGGTCCACTTTTAAAAGGTTTGAGCAAACCTATTTTAGCCTGAGCTTGGAGCTGACTTTTGCATGTTTGCACACCTGATTACCATGGTTCACTTGATGCAACTTGTTAATTGGTGTAACCTGATGAGATTTCCTCACCTGCTGACATGACAATGTTTGATGCTCCTGTTTTCCTAGTCTATTAGCTTACACAGAGCAGTATTTGGAATATGATCCTTTTCTTGTGCCCCCTGATCCCTCAAACCCTTGGATATCAGATGACACCACGTTCTGGGAACTGGAGGCAAGGTATATGATTTTATTTCATTTTTTGGGGTAAAGGAGTTATTTCATATATAAAGATATATTTCATATGTCATTCTTTTCTTGAAATGTGAAGATTTCAGATAGAGGTGTTGCAGGAAAATACTGAGACCAAAAGGCAATGCAGTATCCCATTTGCTTTTTCCAGCTTCATAAAATGGGAAGAGCTATGGATTAATAAATCTGTGTAAAAAGTTAATCAGTTTTCAGGGTTCCAACGTGGGAGAAATAAATCCATCTCTTAAAATCTGAGAACATTTCATAGTTGGAAGTCCTTATTCTTCTGTGCAAATGCATGTGTGTTGCCTTTAAGTACAAAAAGCCTGCATGCTCATCTCTGAAAGTTGCACAGATATGAGCACTCTGGAAGGTATGAAATCTGTTGTTGAGCTTTAGGACTTAATCTAAATGATGAATACAGAATATTAGAATACTGAATTATTACTGAATGTGATGTCTTCTGTTTTTTCTTCTGTAGCAAAGAACCTGGGCAGCAGAGGGTGAAACGATGGGGGTTTGGCATGGATGAAGCTTTGAAAGACCCTGTGGGAAGAGAGCAGTTTCTCAAATTCCTGGAGTCAGAATTCAGTTCAGAAAATTTAAGGTGAGAGGGACTATATTTTTAATAACTTGTGTTATTTTATGTAAACAGTAAAACAAAACATAAATTGTTTAAAAATAAATGACAAGATTTAAACGTAAAATTCCACTGTCAGTCAGGCTTCTTGGGATCATTAGTCTTTTGAAAATTTCCAGCAAGATTCTAGTACTTGTGGATCTGACAGAACAGAATTAATATGACAGATAGGTCTTGAATTCCCCACTAATGGCAAAATGGAAGGATGCTGCTGTGTATGAAGCTTAAATAAACTATTTTTTTTTAAAGTATATATACAGAATTAATTTTAAGTTATGGAGAATTATTTGATTTCAAAAAAAATGTAGTCTATCCATTGG
The DNA here is from genome assembly GCA_024611195.1 of Ceyx melanurus. Taxonomy (NCBI): domain Eukaryota; kingdom Metazoa; phylum Chordata; class Aves; order Coraciiformes; family Alcedinidae; genus Ceyx; species Ceyx melanurus. Next base: position 32,258 of record JANHGL010018126.1, read on the forward strand.
CTAACATTATAAGGGAGTTTACACTGTTCTAAGGAGATCATATTTTGGTAAGATTTATTTCAGAGGGATTAATACCAGTCTTTCTATAAATAAGTCAAACTGTACATAGTACAAAAGCATGTATAACATATTTTTCTCTTTATTCTATTAGAAGTCATGTGTATCACTTCCCATTCACTAGCAACCACATTTATGTAGCATCTTACAAGTGACATTTAGCATCTGATTCATGAATGCTGATTAATTGCATAGACCTTATTATATTTTGCAACTAATTTGTTTGCCATTTATACACATGGAAATATGGTCTGACTTGAATATGTATGTTGATAATGTCATTAGTGCTGGATACAGGTTGGGGGTTTTTTTGTTTCTTTTAGTTTAAGAATCCAATGGTAAATTACAATTCTTAAAATCAGGAAAATACTAAGAAGAGGAAAACTTGGTATTTTGTTTTGTTTTCTTTGATTTTGTGTTTTGGGGTTTTTTGGTTGGTTGGTTGGTTAGGTTTTTTTTTTTTTGTTGCCTCCTGGTGCCACTCTGCCAACGCCGGCTCCCAGTGCCACTCTGCCAGCGCTGGATGCAGGTGCCAATCTGCCAATGCTGGATGCGGGTGCCAC
>JANHGL010018126.1:42627-72283 GCA_024611195.1 Ceyx melanurus
TATACTTTCTAGTAATCAAAAAGAGAAAAAAAATGTAGTGAAAGAACAAAGTTTTGCGAGGCTGTGGGAATATCTCACATGTTAAAACAAAACTGTAATTCTTTAACTACTTTCTTATAGGTAAAGGCTTCCTGTAATATGCTTTGAATCCACTGTAATCAGGAAGAAATTTGGATTCAATGGGACAAAGTCAGTAAAGGACACTAAAAAGTAAATAAACAGCCACAAAGGAAACTATCCCAATGTTTGAAACAAAAACCCCTATATTTTGCATGGTGGTGTTGCCATAGCATGTTGCAGTGTGTTTTGTGTGTTGTCTGAGCAGGTTATCTATAAAACATTGTACGTTATAATATTATACATGATAATTCCATAGGAATTTCCATATTAATAAAAAGCCTTTGTTAATAGAGTGTGGGGAGTAGACAGTACATCTGGGACCTCTGAGAGCCAAGTTTTTTCACAGTCACAGTGCCTGGCAAGCTGCAGTAGCTTCATTTATTCATGGCAGTTTAAACAGATCTAGAAATCAGGAATTGGTTATGGTAAAGAGTACGTAAATATATGGATATAAGCTGAATATAATGAGAGAAATAGCAAGCTGCAGACAGATGTGAGAATCCAGAACAAAAAGGGATGAAGGCAGACACACTAAGATAACTCTCCAATAATCCCTCTCAGAGTAGAGTTGCTGCTAAACCAGCGGTTCTGTGCACAAACACTGGACCATTATGCCCTGCAGGCATGCTCAGTTCTCATCCTTCTAATCTCAGGGCAAAAGGAGCAGAACAGAAGGATGACAGGTCCAATAAACCAGCTGTGAGCTAGAAAAGGGAATGAGGATTTCTGGATGTGAAGTGTCAGTATTTCTTAGTAGAAAAGGGTGATTTTTTTTTCATGGAGCAAGCTATAAAATACAACTTGTGGTTTTGCTTTTTCCTCAAACCTGTGAATCCGGGTGGAGTCTGTCAAGTTGGGTCAGGTATGGAAGTAAAACATGTCACTGCTGTATTCTCTATTAGATCAGCAGCTCTGAGTCTTGCAAATTAATGCAGAATGTCAGTATGCTCAAGTGTAGACCTTTTTTCCAAAGTGACTGAATTCACAAGACCCACTGCCCCAGGACCCCTTGCCATCACTCATCCTTGTTCTTCTGTTCTTGTTCTGGGTTGTGATGAGTTAATAATGTGCAATTATCTACCTTGGTACAGTGTTTTCAACCAGCAGGGATTGAGGGAAACATTTCTCAGAATATCCTACAGTGTACTGATTAACTAATTCAACTATGAAGATAGGGACTCTGGTATAGATCTGTTCTTCTGATTAATATGGAAAACAGAGGTGAAACAGGTCTTCTACAACCTGGATAACTGCTCTCTGAATGATTTAGTAAGATGAAAACTACATTTTCTCTTCTCCTCTGGTGGTTTAGAAAACGTAGACTAATTTTCTTTTTTTTTCTTCTCACATCAAAGTGGGTACGTATGGAACTAAATTAGATTTTTTTTTCCCATTTGTGTTTAAAAAACCCCAAAAAACAAGTAACCTTGGCTGTATCTACATTCTGAACTTGAGAAGATGACCTTGTAATTCATAACCTGGTTTATTAAGATGGAGACTGTAAGAGGCTCCTTGACTAGTGGTTATTGCAAGTGGGTTATACTTGCTACAGAAAGCATTTGTTATACAAAGTTTAGAAACTTTGTAAGGGCAATCCCTCTGTTCTGTTTCATGAATTAAGTGGAAATCACCTTTATTTTCATACATAAAAATAAAAAGGGAGCTATGTATAAAAAAGACCTCACAAAACCAACCAACAAAACAACTTTTCTGCCTTTCTCTGATACTGGAGAGTTTTCTTTCCAGAAAACTTTCAGTAAATTGGTTCACTTTATGAAAGCCCTAAATGTTTAGCTTAAAAACCCTGGCTATTTAACTTTCTCTGTAGATTTTATAGCACAAAATTGCTAATATTTTTGGCAGTCTGCAACAGACAAAATGAATAGTGTTAGAAACAGGTCTGCATTTATGTACAGTATAGATCAATCAACAGCAATTTGTTTGCTATATGTAATATGTATTACTGAACACTTCATAGTTTGCCTCTGAGTAGGAAGCACAGCTATTCTTGGTCTGCCTCACTTACTCAAACTCACAAGTATTGTGTGAAAATGCAGAGTACATTTACTTCAGTACTGTTGGAATGATGCCATTGGGTAAGCCTTGCAGTAATGCTGGCAACCATAAGTTTTTTTTCTTCTGCACTGGTGTCTCAAAAAATCTTATGTGTGGCCCCACACTTCAGGTTATTCAAGTTCAAACTACTTCACCTGGCAAGAGTTTGTAGGTTAATGGCAAATGACAGCAGCTCATCAGTAAATGATAAGATTAGTCTGAAAAAGAAAGAAATTGGAAGTGTCACCAGATTTGGAATGAGCCAAAATAGAAACACAGTCACTCAGCTGCTGCCTCCCATCTATCTGCTCTAGGAAATGGTACAGCCCTGATGAGAAATGAACAGGAGACTGCAAATCCCCATGATAGGCAGAAGGATTTTCCTGCCCGTGCAACCACTTAATGCTGCAGCTGTGCTGACAACTCGTGCCCCATATTCAGCAAATGCTAACCTCTTCCTCTTCCTCACATGTCTGAAAAGAGAAATACACCTGCACTGGTGTCTGAGAGCAGCATCCCATGATGCTGTAGCAGCTGAAGAAGCTCGACACCCTCAGTGGTGCTAAAGCAATTCCCCTGTGCCAAAGGAGCAAGGGCTGCCTAATCTTAGAAAGGGACTTTGTTTCTGCTCCAGATGTGCTTCTGTTAGGGCTGTTTCTATACTGGCTGTGTGTGGTGCACTTCAGTGGCACTTGGGAGCTTTCTCTGCCAATGCTGGCTGAACTGCCAGCATAATTTACACAGAATTATTGTTGAGGCTGGAATAGACCTTTGAGATCAAGTCCAGCCTAAGACCTGACACCACAACACCCAGCTAGACCATGGCACCAAGTGCCACATCCAGTCTTTCCTTAAACACCACTAGGGATGGAGACTCCACCACCACCCTGGGCAGCCCATTCCAGTGTCTAATGACCCTCTCCATAAGGAAGTGCTTCCAATATCCAACCTAAACCTCCCCTGGTGCAGCTTCAGGCCATGCCCTCTCATTCTGTCCCTGGCTGCCTGGGAGAAGAGTCCACCTGCCTACAACCTCCCTTCAGGTAGTTGTAGATAGTGATGGGGTCTTTCCTGAGTCTCTTCTTCTCCAGGCTGGACAGCCTCAGCTCCCTCAGCCTCTCCTCATAAGACTTTTCTTCCAGTCCCTTCCCCAGTCTTGTTGTTCTCCTCTGGACTCGCTCCTTCACCTCAATATCCCCCAGATAGAGGGGGAGAATCCCATCCCTAGTCCTGCTGGCCACACTATTCCTGATACAAGCCAAGATCCCATTGGCCTTCTGTGCCACTTGGGCACACTGCTGACTCATCTTCAGCTGGTTGTCAACCGGTACTCCCAAGTCCCTCTCAACTGGGCTGCTCTCCAGCCACTCATCCCCCAGTCTGTAGTCTGTTTCTATAATGCAGGTGTGTCTCACATAACCAGATGGGGAACAGCGAGAGCAAGAAGGGTTGATTCTTACTCTGCATTTCATTTTGTTCACAGCAGGGTTCACACTGTTTCTCCGTTACACCTGGTCAGATGTGTGGAATTCTCACTTCTAGTTCTACCAGTATTGGTCTTGGGGAGTAGCACCTGTGCTGGCAATAAAGTATGAAAAATGAGCCACTGGGTTTTTTTAGCAGAAAGGAAGAGAATTAATCTTCTAAAAGGAAAAGACTTGATCTTCCTCTAGCATACATTTCAACTCCAGCCTCTATATACATTTCATATTGATTTCTTAGAAACCTCATGTGCACTGAGGTAGTTGCTGATTTGTTTGCTGGATTATCTAAGGTGTTAGTGTCATGCTGCATAACTAGGTCAGTCAGCATGTTTGTATTCAGCAGCTCATACATCTTTCTGCACATGGTTATTTAATTTCCCCCTAAAGTCTATACAATTATAATTGGAAGGACACTTCATGTTAAACAGTATACTAAGGTAGGGACTGAACACTAGAGCTGACTAATTAAAAAGATGTCTTCTTATAAAGGCTTACCTGTTACGTTAGAGGAAAATACAATTTAAGGCTTAACAAGTATCAAAAAGCTGTGAATTTAATGTAGGTAGAAAGTGACATTGTTAAAGCCAGACACGGAGAAGAGAGTGTGCCAGGAAGGATGCTTTCTGTCTTTTGAAGAAGCACGTGTTAATACTGTCAAATGATATGGTGAACCTGATGGATGAGCAGTCTAACCCAATATTTGCAGAACATGAGTTCCTTTCAAAATTGTATTGTAGTAGATATATTCATCCTAATTTGTTAAACTTGTATTTCAGAGTACAAAGAATCAAATGGTTATTCTTCCTTTTGTGAAGATCCACTCTAATATATTACAATTTAGCAGATGCTAAAAACCAACTAGCAGGTCCCTGTGAGCATAAATTTAATTGATAATGACAATAGATGTTAAATACTTAATTCCACTGATTTTCTAATACCTCAGATGACTTAACAACTGATTGATACGTCAGAGGTTCATTTACCATTTAGTGCAGAAAATGTAGCATCTCTATATAGTTGCAGTATTTCTTACTGTAGTCTCCTTGAATCAGTTTACTTTCTTTCTGAGTTGTGCACTTAAAACGAACAGTAAATAAATGTAAGTATTAAATATCTAACAGGAGCATTAGAGCCACTTTCTATTTAATGTTTTATGATCTGTTTGTGTTCCATTATCAGGATATGCCTGTGGTACTCTGAGGAGTGATGTAAGCTTGCTGTGCTAGCTCTGCCTCTGTTGGATCAGAGCCACTGTAGGACAGCTCCAGGAGAGCTAGCTCCTTTTCTGTGGCCTTAAGAGAGCTAATTCCTGTTATGTGGTTTCATGGCTTTTGTCTGGCTCAGATAAAGCTCAAATCTGCCTGAACTATACCCTGGTGCCATACCCTACACCATCCTCTTCACACTGTAGACCTAAATCTTGTGAGACAGTCATATACCTTATTAAACCACATCCTTGCAACGGGAGGAATGATAAGGAAAATAGCAATGCAGAAATCCAAACACCTTTAAAGCAAAGTTATATAGTCACATGCAATATAACTGACCTATGTTCCTTATAAATAGTAAAAACGGTCTCAGTAAACTGATAATGTGTTCATGAAAAAGCTGCTTTCCTGCCTATATGAAATCTGCCTTTTACTTTCTTAATTTCAAAGTAGCTTTTTTGTCTTTTGTGACAGAGCTACTGCAGTTCACACCTCCATCTTTGCAGCACAAGGCACTCTTGCTTGTGGTAGCCTTCTTCAAGTTCTGGGTATGACCAACAGCAAAAACCTCAACACTAGTTCCTCATCAGAAGATCAATTTCACCCAAAAAAGACCTGTAAATTTGCTGTCTTACTCTATGAATCAATCTGGCTGAATGGCAGTGCAGGAGTTTAAGTGTAAGGGCTTCCTGTGGTTTAAGATTTGACAGACTCCAGTTGGTGCCCCTAGTTACTTGACCGTGATGTGGCAACACTTAGTGGTTGCTGATGAACAGGTTTGCAGTGATCATGCCTCTGTTTTCTGTTTTTTGTTTTTTTTTTGTTTTTATCTTTTCCTCAGGGGAAATCGCTCACATCAAAGAGGTTAACCAGTCTAGTGCAGTCCTACTAAAAGGATCACCTTGTAGCATGGAAGCAGACTCAAATCATTATACATACTTTGTAGCTCACTGATTGCCTGACTCAAAGGACAGTAGAACAAGATGTTGCATGAGCAAGGACCTGACTTGTTTTCTTTTGTGTATACTAAGGCATTACAGACTCCGAGGGACTCTCTAGCGTTTCGATGCCTCCATTTTGAAAACTGTCTGCTCACTTCCTCCTTCATATCAAGCTGGATCTGTGTCTTTTTATTTTCTGCAAGCTCAAGTACAGTGAAAAAAAAGCTTCTGCTAGGCACAGTTTATTAAAAAAAAAAAAAAAGTCAATCAAAAAATGGAAGAAATGTAAAAAAAATGCATATATTAATAAATATACATATGGCATCACATTTATTGCACAATAAATTAGCACAGAAGGTTTCATTTCACTGATGTATTCACATTGAGAAAGAAAGCCTGTGTCTGTGTCTGTTGTCTGTATATTCTCTGTTAATGTTTCTTGCATTTATTTTTATACCATATTTAAAAAAAAAGAACACCTTTTATTCCAGATGTATTAAAGTTGATCCTTTCTCTGTAAATTTGTGTATGTTTATATTGTTGTTTTATCTTTCATTAAAAGATGCAGAATCTCTTTCCTTTGGGAAGTTTGAGATTTTAATATCGAATCTGAAGATTAGTCAAGAGCAAAATCATCCCCAAAAGCTACACACTTTGTGCTTTCTAAAAGGTGACATGAAATGGCATTTTCTTTCTCTCAGTGACACCTAATCAAACACACCTTATTGATAATCATTTACTTTTTATTTTCTTTTTATCAAGCTAGCAGCACAGAGACCTTTCCAGCTTGCTCATCATCACATAAGCAAACTTTTCTTTAATCTAGAGCCGTTCTGTTGAAGTGCAGCCTGCACAGCACTTTTCAGTCACTACCCAAGACCAGCCAGACTGAACTGCATTTCCTTAGGAACAGACATGAACAAAGCTGGCTGAGAACACAAAGTGTATTCTTGCTCAATAAGAAGCACCCCGTTTCTTTCTCCTTACTGTCACTTGCAATGTAATGCCATATTTTAAGCTGAAAAGGCAGTGTTTTGGGAGTGCTAAGTATATTGTCTGTAGCACAAAGGTTGGGTTTTGTGCAGGAGGCTGTCGTTTTAATTCAAGGGTGATTTTAATTCAATTGAGGGGTGATGTATGAGCTTACTCACACAGATACCTATTGGCAGGTTTATAAGAGCATATAGATGTTGTCTGTGAGACAGCAGCTATGGAGCTTCTGAAGGTAAAACTCAACTGGAACCAGAAATCTTTGCTTGACCTAAGAAATGGCACTTTTGTCTGATAGGGATGACGTAAGGACAGCAAGCAGAATATCTGAGTAGAAAAGTGATGATGGGAACTAAGTCAAAGAAAACACTGAGACCTCCAGGGCATCATAGGGTGCATAGGACAAACAACCCTTTTTATCAATTCACATCATTGGGACAGTCTTAGAAACAATCAGACAATGCAGTTGAATACATTAATGCCAGAGTAAACTCATTTAATACCACATACCTCCCTGAGTTGTTGTGGCTAGGGAAAGGGCTCCTGGACAGGAGGAGCTGAGCTTCCTTCTGCAGGGAGCACTCCCCCATGGGCTCTGGCAGTAGCCTGGTGCAGCTGGAGTCCTGACTGCAGCACCTCTGAAGAGACAGTCTGAATGAACTAGTATAAAATGCATTATGCATCACCATGAATGCCTGCTCCTCAAGTTTTGCAGTTGATGTTTCTGGAGATTTGGGTTTTTTAGTTTGTTTTCTCTGTTTTCACATGCCACTGTGTTTCTGGTTTCTAGCTAGGATGGTAATCACTGTATTAAAATGTCTCTGTTTTTGTTAGCACAATTCTACTAAGCTTTTATCAGGAAACACTGGAGGAGCCCCCTAAGAGCTTGATTTTATCAAGAGCTCCATCTAGGTCAACTCAAAATATTTGCAGTCTAGGCAGGCCAGATAAATTTTAATAGTCACATTGAACCCCAGATCTTAAACTCTGAGATTTAATTTTCCTTTACCACAGAAATGTGAGCTCTGAGGCATGAACTTGTGGACAGGCAATCCACAGAAATTTGAGCTCTGCTACACTTCTCAGTGCCAAAGAGAGATATTTGTTTCCAAACTCCTGCTGTCACCAATTGCATCAGCTGGTATATTGCCTGCTTTGCCTTAAAAGTTAACAAATTAGATACCAATATCTGCTTTAAAGAATCACTTCCTTCAAATAAATAATGTTTGTAATTCATGCATTAGATATATCATGCAACTTTACCCTAAGAAACATATTTTTTTTAATCACTTTGCAACACCAACTGGCCTGAACAAATTTGTACTTGCTTTAGTTCTTTCAATAAATATGAAGTCTTTATTGAATGTCTGTCTTTCCCTGTATTTGCACAGGATTTAACACAATGTAAGGTAAAAATATGCATTACTAATAAGAATTTCAAAGCAGTCAGGGAGATGCATTAAAGTTTGCTTGTTTCCAAAGTTATATGAAGATCCACTTTCAAGGATTAAAATTAATTTAGATTGAGGCATATTTGTGCAACCACCAAACAGCTGCAGTATAACTTCAGTTACATAATGATATACCCATGAGGAATTTCAGTGATACCACAAATCTGCTGAGGAAAAAAGGACTGAGAAAGAAACCAAACTTGAAGGGACTGTATTTTTTGTCTCCTAGGGAAGAGTCATCAATCAGTGCCTCCTAGCTCTACCCAGGAAGATTAAAACACCCTCCATTGGGGGATATTAACTGTAATATTCATTAAAATAACCACATGGAGCTGGGAACTTTCATCTGAGAGTTGAGATTCATTGAGCATCCTCTTTCCTCATGCATTCTTGTGCATAAAGCAGTTCTTAAGCCTAGAGGGGAAAGAAGTGTTTGCTGGTGCTGCTGGCATCCTTGAGATCATTTTGTGATCCCAGACCAGCCTGGGAAGGAAAGTGTCCAGTGGGAGAGGTGGGAGCTCCCCTGGAACAACAGCAATTAAAAACTGTCCTTTACCCTACAAAACTGAAGAGTGAGGAAAAAAGCCTAAAAGAGTGACAAGAGAAATTGCAAAATCCTCTGCTGAAACAGCAGTGGAGACTGGCCAGAAATTAATGAGCTGGAGAAGAATACAGGAGTAGGAAATGGGAATTAGTTGTGATGAACAGAACAGAACTGACAAGGGATGAGAACTGGGGAACTGAGTAATTAAGAGCAAGAGAAGCTGAATGCAGCTGGTGGATTGCTAGCTGTTCAGAGCTGAATTTGAAAATTTGAAAAAAACAGGCAAGATTGACTGTGGTTAGCCCTTTAAAACCTAACAATAACATTTTTTTTTCAGCTAGAAAGCAATGAATAACAAATATCTAGAACTGCTTTTTTTTTTTTTTTTCAGATTGCATCCCTAATATTGTTTGAAATCATGACATATATATGCCAAATAGTCTCCCAAGGGGTAACAAATAGAAGGAAAAAAAACCCCAACCAGTTCCCAAAAATGAACTATAGGAATGTATTTAGGGTGTGTATTAATTACAAAAATAAATAAATAAAAAATGGCAGAACAATAAAATGAAGGAGGGCTGTTTGAGTAACTGGAATGAGAAGTTGGGAATGAACTGATTTATTTGTGGCTCCTTCAGTTATCTTTATGACAGGTGATTAACAGCTGATTGAATTTAGATTTTAAAACTGCTGTATTTTTAATGTTCTTTCTAGCTAGAGATGTTGTGCACAGAACTAACACTGGACTTAATAACTTAAATGGATAAAACATAGGATTTCTGGTAAAATTAAGAGCTAGAGGGACCTATGTAGCATAAGGTTTTAATCCCAAGATGTTTGAGGGAAATTAACAATAATTTCTTTTAACATATTCTGTGTCCACAGTTTATTTAAGCAAGTTATTAAGTGGCTGTGAATCAGTCCAATTTGCCTTTTGATATGACTGCTGAACAGATGAATGTGTTTATCTTCTATAAGCTGAAGAAAGACTAAAGTTCCAATATGAAAGAGGCAGAGGAGGAGGGGATGATCTCTCTGAGATGGGGCTTCCCCTCCTCATGCTGTTCCAAACTGAGTCCTCAGTTAATACATGTGCAAATAAATGGGATTTGTTTGCACAGACATCATGAGGGCTGCAGTATCTCTCCATTACCTCTGCCACTATGATTTTTTTTTCCTAATATCTGAACTAAATCTTCTTTGCATCAATTTATCCTTTTATATTTAAGCAGGATGCTATAATTACTGTAATAAAATGTTCCCTGCCTTTTTGCTCAAATGCACAAACATCCATTGTAATGTTACACTTTCCTTTGGTTTCTTGCTGGTATTTTCTAAAGAGTGGAGTTCATTGCTCTCCTCTGGGCTGGGGATATTATAGCTTTACTGGGGGACAATGCTCAGAGCAGGCTGCAGGGCTCCCACTCAGGTTTTACAGGAGGAGGGGACTTCTCTCTGTACACACAGCTATAGTGCATGGCATTTTTGCAGTAAATGAATTAATTTAATTGTGCCAGTTTATGTGGCACAGTGATGCCCACATCCTTTTGCAGTAAAATGTAGATGGGTGTTTGCCAGGCAGAAGAGTTGACTCTTCTTGGGTAAGTAAGGTGTCTTCAGTTGTCAATTCAGTAGCATCCTTGTTTTTCTGTTTTTTCCAGGGTCACCTTTCTTTTTGCTTCTCTGCTATTAAATGCTTGTAGGCCTTTTACCTGTTTATCTTTATGTGTGGGTGAGAGTGAGGAATCTGCTGGCCTGAATCTGTAACACAAATGCATGAATGAGACTGAATACCATAATCAATATTTGTCATAAGAGATGTGTATGTATAAAATATTAAGAGAAATTGCCATGACAATAAACTCTGAGAACCTGCTCAAATGCTAGACAGTAGTCCTTATTTACAACTGTGGACATTGACAGTAAATATCAAACAATATTAAGACACGATTGTAAATGTTACCTTGTTAGTGGCATTTGCACAATTTTTATTATACCTTTTCATCACTCCCAAAATATATTCTGCTGCATTCACCTTCATTGGCTTTTAATTTTTTTTTATTTGACTAAATTTGAAAATCTCTCATTAGATTTCTCACAGAAGTCAGCTTTCAAAAGAAATACTATTTACCACCCTTCCTCTTAACCTTGTGGCTGCTTCTTTCACATGTGTATCATGTAAATGAGGCATTTCATGATTCATGTAACTTTTCTATTCACCTCTCCGTTCCTTTTTACCTTTCCTTTTTAAAAGATGTGTGGCAATGGCATATTTAATGTAACTTTTCTACCTTTTTACCAAGAGAAATGTATAACCTGAAATCTATGATCTTTTTTGAGTTCATCTCTTCTGATGCACTGTTCTTTATATGACTTGTCTTTTCTTTTAGACTCTTTAATTCTCTCTCCCTCCTCCTCAGTAATGTCCTTTTTTTTAGGATTCTCCATCTTTTATAGTTCTTTTTCTTTGTTCCTCTGATCCTTGATCCATTGATCTCTCCTGCATGCTTCTACATTGCCCACTAATGCTCTTTACACTTACCTCCTTTTTTATCTTTCTTGGAATTGAAAAAAAAAATCACAAGGGGAAAAAAAAAAAGACAGCATAAAGGAAAGGCAGGCTAGTGCTAGGGCTGGGGTTGATGAAGATGCAGAATGTGCCTCTGACTGTGGTCTGATCTCAGGGGACCATTCTGCTCTTGTGCTTGAGTTTCCTTTTGTTACCCTGCTCCCACCAGTTCCCTCCTTCAGCCACTGCTGCCCTAAACTCCCCTCTGTTTGGGATGTTGGTGAAGATTCAGATACAACCACATAACCCTAAGATCTTTGTGCATCAGCACTTCTCTTCATAGCATCTTTACTTTGACTGGCAGCAGGGTTAAGGTATCCTTTCTAAAGCTACTCTGGCATGCACCTTGGAGTGGTTGTTAGCAATGTTACCACTTTAGTTTAAACTGCTTTTGATCTTGACACCTTGAGAGATCAGGGATGTCTCTTCTCTTGCTTTCCTTCTTAGCTATTTTTCTCCTCCTTTTCTGATACTTTTGGAGACTCCAGGCATGAAGGAGTAACTGCAGCTGCTCTCCCACCAGTGTGTGTGGGTACAGGGTGACTTTTCACTTCTATCTTTATTTTCTTCCTGTAATGAGAAAAGTTAAAATTGAGACTTCCATTTTGTTCCAAAGAGCTTTTCCCCAGTGCAATTCTTGCATTCAGACCATCATCATCTACTTTTTCTGTATATTTGTGCATTACCAGAAAATTTTTGAAGGCAACCTCTTTCCACCTACAGCATGAACTAGGGAGAGTGGCCTTGATTATTTTGTATGTTTTAATGAGAAAGACAAAAAAAAAAAAAAGGTTTGGAGGCCAGAAGACTTCAAGGAATAAGACAGAATAAGAGAGGCAGGAGTGATAGAAATAAAAAAAGCATACAAATAACAACTAGGATGTCATCAAGACCTGCCCTCTGCTTCTTAGTTTCTACATCCTGAGAGCACTCATGGCTCTCTGTGTGTTTAATACTGTGGCCAGAGAAGCATGAGGATTAAGCAGAAGGGGAGAGAGACCACAGGACACACATGTATTTTGTGGCACTGCCAGACCTGGGGGTCAGCACTGAAAAATGAAAGGCTGAGCCCTGGGAAGACATGAAGAATTTGATCTATGTACCCTTCAAACCACATAGAGCCCGATGCTTTTATTTTCCATCTAAACAAAGCTTTTGAATGTGTTGCCTCAACTGCATTGTGTGCAAAAGAAAAGAAAAAAGACACAGAAGAAGAAAAAGCCTTTCCACACCCAGTGTGTCGAGGTCTTATGTTGCCAGCAGAAGCCACATCCTTTTGCATTTCCAGAGAGCTCCTGCACCAGGGTGAAGCTCATTACTCCTCACTACTGAGGCTTGTGCATTCAGCAGCAGTTGCCCTCTTCTAGCTGTGTCAGCAAAGAGCTGTCTGAAGCAGTCAGCACCAGCCCTTCACAGAAGGCAGAATTGTCTCTTCTTCTATCTCTCCTGGATATTCTCACTTTTGTTTTATTGGTACTGAAATGGAAGCACCAGCAGATCAGTGCTGATCCAGTGCAATACTGCCAGAACATGTAATCTGAATTGTGCTACTTACTTTGCTGTGTGAAAGAAAAACATTAATTATAGAAATGTATTGGACGGGACATTTTTTTGGTATCTATTATAGCTCATTATTTGAGAAATCTAAACAGAGCATCAGAAACAAAGAAGTCAAAACCATTTTCTTTACCATAGTTAAGCAATCTAGTTTGGTGTTATCAGACATTTGGGGTTTTTCCCCTCAGCAGTTCTGAAGTGATCGTATGCCTCTTTTTTTCTGCTTGATCTTACTGATTTATTTTTTTTTTCCTGCTGGCCAAATCTTTCTGATTTCTCCTCTGAAAATGGTCTTCATAAGAAACAAATAAACCCGCCTTTATTCCCAGAAGGGGTCGGGAGCGGGATCGGGACCGCAGCGCAGCGCGGGAGGCGCGACACGGGTGCCCCCTGTCGGGGGAGGGAAGAACGGCGCTCGGCTGTCCTTTTGTGGAGGGAAGGGAGGGCAGAGCCCCCGCATTCCGAGCGGGGCCCGACTTGCGGGGCCCGAGCCTGAGTCATAGAATCATAGAATGTTTAGGGCTGGAAGGGACCTCCAAGTGGGTTTCCAAAGAGAAAAATGCAGTTTGAGGCGAAGAGTTGGAAGTGATGTGCTCGTGGCTAATAGGGGATAGTCTGGGTGCTGAGGGTGACATTGAACTGTCTTGCCTCATTAAAAGGTGATGAGACAAATATGTGTTTTACTGTTCAGGTGGTCATCAGCTAAACAGAAGCTGGGCACAACTGACTAGCCATTATTTAAGAAAGAAAACCAAACCACCTTTCTTCATATTCTAATAAAAAAGTCATGGAATATTGTGGTAAGATTACACTGGAGGAGAGAGAGTGTCTCTCAAGACAGTGGTGAGGAACCAATGTTGCTGTACTAGAAGTTCCTTTTAGGTCACTGGGATTCTATCAAGATATGTTTGGTTTGTCTCAGACTGACTTCAGTAGCTGTGAGCACTGATTTAAATAATGAAAAATCAGAGTGCTGTGCCACTGAGTATTAAAGTAGTCCCAAACTAAGAACAGTGGCAGCCACTGGGCAAAGCCAGTACCTCAAGGTCTGTCTGCTGGAGACATGCAGATGCATGGGAGGACTGTTCTGCTTGTTCCCCTGCTTCCATCCACGGCAATGGGATACTGGTCCTATGATCTGTAAGCAAACAGGCTGTTCAGAAGGAAACCCACTCCATCTGGTGCAGGTTTTAGGGAGAACCTCTTGATGATGGCTAAAATGTCAGTGGTTAACTACTGCCAAACAGTAATGGTACAGTCTCTATGGCTCCCACACTTCACTTGCTACCTGTATCTTGGTGAGAACAAGAAACCGAGTCTAAAAACTGTGCTTAAACTTCATAGTTAAATTAAATGTTTTGGGTGCTACAAATAAATGGGTTTAATTTCATCAATTTTAGGTTGCCTTTCTCCTCTTCTGCAGAGCCCCTAGTCTGTGAAGTGGGATTGGTGGGAACTTCAGCAAAACTGCTGTGCTTCAGCCTTTTTCCATCTCATTTTTATTCATGTCCCATTCCAGCTTTACCAAAGAACCTGCACTCTTGTCTGTGAGGCAACCTAGGGCTATGCACCCCAATGATCTCAGATGATGAACCATTTTGGGGACAATTTTCCATAGAGAACCATGAGTGTGGGAAGCTACTCTTCTGCCTTCAAACTCAGAGGATGAAAGAAATGCTTTTTCTCCATTAGTAATGGACAGTCAACTTCCATAGGATAATGAAAAATATATTAGTTTTCTCTGTGTAATATTTTTTTTGTGTCTGGAATGGATGTTATGGAAAGCAATTGTCCTGGCTTTAGGGGATGGAGAGAAAGTTTGTCTTTGCTGGGCTATATAGCACTCCCCTTTGGGATGGTGTAATTTGATAATTCCTGCCACATGTTCTTATGAGTAGGATGTTTTTGTTTCCTTACTGTGTCTCCCCCCAAGTCCTGCTGGGTAATATTTCAGATGGTCATGGTCAAAAAAAGCATGTGACAACTTCCAGATGTTCAAATAATCAAAGCGATCTGCAGATCTAAGGGAGTACACTAACAAACAAATGAAGGATAACTTGAAGGACTGCAGTCTAGGTGGGGGGTCACACTCAGAGGTGGTGTGGAAAGCTGAAGCACAGCCTTTTAATATCTGGATAATTCACCGTTGTCTACATTATTTGCTGAAAATGAGACCATCTGATGATGTGACTGGGCAGTAGAAACCAAAAACACAATGTCTGACCATGGTTTTCCCACAGCTTGGAGCAGGACTGGCTTCCCAGGGGAGTGAGGAGGCTGTCACAGTGTGGCATCACTCTGAGATGAGCTGGCTGCTGGGCTCCGGCTCACATGGCTGAAGAAATGTGAGTGTGCTCTGCTGCCAGCCACACCACTGCTGCATCTCACACTGATATGGTGGTGCCCAAGGCAGTGCTGCATCCATCTGAGAGAGCTGAGAACACCTCTCAGAGCAGGGAAATCTGCTTCTTGATTGCTCTTAGCTGGAGTGTAGTGGCACCTGTTTAGGCAGTAACTAGTTTGAAGCCCTTTATCAAAGCCCTTTATTGTCCCAGATAATTTTTGTTGGTCCATCCTGTCAACTCTGTGGAAACAAGTGAATTAAAAATGTATGGTGGCTGGGTGGTCCCATTTCTGATCACAGGAGGGACAGTGTTCTCACTCCACAGGATCCTACAGCAAGGAAACTGGTGCCTTTTCATATTTACTATTACTGCTATTTCTACCACTGATTTGTGAGAAAACATTGCTGGCTCAAAACCTGGCTCAGCTGCTGATGGAGAAAGGAAGATGTGTTCACATCGAGGGAGCTGCTGGAATTTTGAACATTACTGTGACTCCTACAGACTGATGCTTTTTGAAGCACAACTGTTTGAGAGATTGCTGCTGGTTACTCTTTCCCCTTGGCAGTAAGGCTTTACATGACTTTTCATGCAATCCTATATGAATTTTTTACCAATAGTGTAGCATGCTAGCAAATCCAGTTTCACTCTAGGAAAAGGAGCAGCTTGGTGACAGTGTGTCCATCCTCAGAGGTGGCTTTTGTCAGTCAGGCTCTCTGTATTGTATTCCAAGGAATTTGGAGAACTTCTGGCAAGATTATTTCTTGGTTTCGTTCAAAAAAATCTCTTTGTATGTACATAGAGGGGAAAGAACAATTCATCTGGAAAATCAGACCATGGTACCCATGTTCATGGAGGGATCTGAGAAGGGCATTTATAGCAATCTGGGGGCTTTGGAGGAGGCCGTGACAGAGGCAAATATCCAAAAGTGTGGCACATGCTGCAGCTCCTGAGGCCATTGGTACCTGGATGTGCTGCAGGAAAGTGGTGGCCATGACAAATTAGATCTGGGACATACAACAGATATTTATTGTGGTGAGTCATATTTGTGCTGATTCATGTCTGTAAGACCGGGATAACAAGGTTCTGTTATGTTGGAAAGCCTGAAAAGGTTTGGAGGCCTGTGTTCTAGCTGGAGAATCAGCAGCACGTGCTTCCATCATTTACAGTGTGTTTGTCAAGACTGCAAACTCTGCCCACATCCACAGGGGAAGTTATCATTGACTATGGATGGTAAATTAAAAATGAGAACCGTTCACTGCACTGGAAGCTGACTCAAGAAGGACAGATCATCAGTGGGAAGATATGATATGGAAAATAAAGCTACTGCATCATAAACCAGAGAACTGTGAGGAAATAAAAAGAAAAAAAGTGGGCTCTATCTGCTATCTCATCATCTATTGGTCATCCACACATCTATCTATCTACTGCATATTTGGATGGGTTTTTTTTAAAACAAACAAAATAAAACAGGAAAGGGAGCAGCATGGAGAGGTCTAGCTGGGGCAAGACCAAAGTGTCTAAAGGATCTTTTCCCTGGTAAATCCATGCCTGGTCTCCCTTTGAGGTTTCATAGTTTAGAAAGAATTGAAGTTTGTTCTTCAAAAGATGTATCAATCTGTTGTGGATTAAGAAGACAATATGCCTTCCACATTTACTCTGCCTGCAAGGACTGATTTTTGGAGGATTTGCTAGTCATTTCAGACACATTTCTTAACATGTTTGGATTTCTTTGTGGTTAAACTTAGACTCTGTCCTTCCTGAATCCTGTAAGTCTTTCTGTGTAGTGTTTGTCCTTTCATGGTCATTACTGATACATACCCACTGCACTCATTATAGTCTACTAAAAATTAGTAGCAAAGAATTAGTCGCACATCTTTTTATTTTACTTTCTCAGCTTTTGTTCCCTTTCATTGCTTGTTTGCAGCTGTACCTCTATTTTGCCCTTTTTAATGGGAACACAGGACACTTTCCTGTCTCTGTCTCTTATTTTAAGAGTCCCCAGCCTCTTTCCCTTACTTTAGTAGCCCTGATTCTGTTGACTGCAGATCTTAGCCAAATCCTGATAAAGCCAACAGAAAGATTTTCCCTGAAATTTTAGATGTGTTTCTGTTGTGTTCTTTCTTTTCTCTCCTTATTTTTCTTGCTGCCTGGCTGGCTGATTTAAACAAATATTTTCAGAACAACTTGTCCTCAGTTGACTAAACTGGTAAATAATGGATAAATATAGTTTTGTTTGGGAACAGCTTTCTGGCAAAGGATAGAGTACAACACCAAAGAAGAATTTTTCTCACCTTAAGTCATGGGATCTGGTTGATTAAATTAAAACCATTTACTTAACCTGCCTGTACAACACATAAACATCAGAGATGTCCTTTAGCTGGACTACTGCTTTGTGCTGCCTACACTACACTAACTACAACATCTTAGCAGTAATTCTATTTTTGCAAAAGACTTTTTTTTGGCTTGCTTTATTTGTATCAAATGCAGCATGAACCTAGTTTATATATTTAATCAAAGGCTTAGGTTTGTCTTATTTATTTTTTTTTTCCCCAGTCGTTTGAAAATGTTGTTCTGTCATAAATTCCAAACTTCAATATGTAACAATTGTATTAGAAATTCCTTGGTGTCCTAAGACTGTCTACCTCTGTAACTCAGTCCTACTGTGACAATAGCATCTTCTTAACAAAATTTGCTTTACTGAGCATACAAAAGGGAGTTTGCTATGTTTGTTAGGATAAAACTTTGCATATTCCTATGAAGCATACAGAGGACTTTTACAAATATTTTTTTCAATGTGTTTATTCACATGGAGGGGTTAGAAATATAAGTATTACACTATTCTTGATATTCATAGTAAAAATAAAAACCCAAGTCACAAAAATAATATGAATACAAGTCATTGCATTCTGAATTTTTATTGTAATAGAATATAGCAATAGTTCACCCAACCCAGCTATTATCTCAGATTGTCTCTGCAGAATCACAAAAACAATCTGAGTCATCCTGCCTTGATTCATGTTCAGTTCTTGTTTGGGAAGGCTTCCCTTGTCATCAGACTGCCTGGTTAAGTTTTTTTCTGTGAAAGCTCAGATTCTGTACAACAGTCACACAGTCTATGGTGGGTTCTGCAGCATGAATCATGGAAAATATGCATTCCTGTTTATTTGCAGCTGATTGTTTTTGCAGCAGTCTTCATGTAAGAAGATAAATGAGATTTTTTTCTACGTGATACCTGTGTCTTTTTGGCACTGTGATGGGAAATGTTTAATAGAGATTAATAAGTCAAACATATGAGAAGATGCTCAGCATTTGAAGAGGGAAAAGAGGTGGAGTTGACACATAGAACCAAGACTGAGTATGAACCAGTTTCAGGAAGAAAGAGAGAGAAGTTGCCTTTATGAATAAAGCAAGCACCTGAAAGTTGTTTCCCTGTTTCTTCCAGGGTGCTCTTCATGGTCTGTCACTAAATTCTAGTGTGACCTGTATTTATCTTTGCTGTGGCTTTCATTTCACCTATGTATGTCATTTCAAGTAGTACATGCAGACTATTATTTCAATTAGCTCATGGAGCTGATTAATCAATAAATAACCTTGTCAGTCTCACCTGAAAAGCATGATTGAGAAAATTACTTCTACTTGCCAACCTTCCTTATGTCACCTGAGAGAGACCTCTCTGAGTTGAAAATGCAGCACAGGAACTCTACATAATATGTTAGACATTGAGTAATAAGGTTTAACTTCAAGGGAAATAAAGCTACAAAGACTAACGGTAGGTAACAGTGCTGCACTTGAACAGTTCAGCTTTGCTTCTGATAGTCTCCTTCAAAAATAAGGTACTAATTTTACTGCTGGTAACAGAGGTAGTATTAAGGGCTGGTAAGAGAATAAAATCACCATTGAAAATATTGGCAGATGTTGCAAAGATGAGGGTTATCTGAAGCATGATATTTGTTTCTGGCTGAAAACCAGAGAAGGGATGGGCAACATCTCTGAGGGCAACCTAAAGAATGGAAAGCAACTTCTGGTAGAAATTGTAGGTACACAGTCTTTTAAGCATATCAGTAAAAGGTTTAAGGATCACCAGCAGGATTTACTTCAGGACTAACACTCTTCCAATTTAGCAAATAAAAATATAAAAAGATCTGGTATCTGGAGCTGGACAAACAAGCAGGAGCAAAAAGTTATTCATTTCAACAGGGAAATACTTTGCTAATGGTGTGGATTGCAATAGGTTATTGTGGCTCTTCTAACTTTAGTAATTTTTAAATTGAAAATATATGGGTTTGGGGTTTTTTTAAATTGAAAAGATGTACTCAAGTTTAAACTGGATCAAATTCAAGGATATTCTGTGTCTTAAATTATGTGGTTAGGTGAACACGTGGCGACTTCTGTTTTGTTTTAATCTGAAAATCCTTTTGCTCTGACAAACAGGGCAGTTTTCATTGTTACTGAGAATTTGGATTCATGGATGCTCGTTGTGTTTACTGGGGTCAGCACTCACCTTTCTTCTCCTGAACCAGCTTAGCACTGACTGGTCTGGGCTGTTGAGCTGCACTAGGCAGACCTGCCTAGACTAAGGATGCTCCTTTTTCACTTATTTCTCTCCTCCCAGGCTGGAAACCCACATTCATTTTTCCGAGGAGCCAGGAATCACCTTGACCCGGGGAACTTCTGTAGCGCTTTGAGAGTAACCATTCACAAAGACCTCACAACTCTGAACTACAGCACGCACAAAGAATACTTTTTTTCTAGTGACTACAAAATGCTGCAATAAGCTTTGCTCAAATTAAGCCTCTGTTAGCAGCAGTGGAGCTTTGCATGTTAGCCACCAAGGATTTGCCTATCAGATAATTGTGATTATAAGTTCTCATCAGAACAACTTGCATTATTTAAGAAGAAAATCATACTCCAATCAAGCTGTTCAGAGGTTTTGAAATATTCAGATATAGAGCTCCCAGCTCCCCTGTTTTAGACATTGGGGTACAGCACAAAATGCTGTTAAGCAGGCAATAGTCTCAGGATTTATTGCAGCGACTGAACTTACAAATACAGAAAGTTCAGAGAAAAGCCTGCTCTTGTGAACTTTCAATCAGCATTTGCAAACTAAGAAGCCATAGGTTATTTAAATCATAAATGGATGCATATTTGTCCAAATGTTTAATAAAGATAATATGTGAGAAGCACGAAACAAGTCATTTTCCTCCACAGTAAAAATACATTCCTTCTATTGGATACAGGACAGTGACAATAGCAGTTTAAAACTTTTGATGCTTTTATTCTTTGAGAAGAATGACACTAAAACCACAGGTGTTGGAATGGGAATTGTCAGGTCAGATGAACCCAAAATTTAGTAATGGCTGAGTTGCCTTTAATTCAGGTATATATATGCCATTTAAATAAGACCTTGATACCAAATGGTAAATTGAACCATGAAATATGACCCAGCAAAAAAGGGGCAATGGTGCTACTGATTAATAACCTCCAATTATTATGGGGGACTGGGAAGATCAGCTGAAAATGTTCTTTATTCCCTATGTATCCATCTACCAATTGCAACTCAAGTATATTGAAGTGTTCTCACTTTATCTCTGCATATCTGCATTTCAGATTTCTATTACTGCCAATTCACTTTACTTTTGCATCACACAAAGTCCCTACATTAACTTTTGATATTTGGGCTTGACAAGAAAGCCAGGAGAGAAGTAAGGAGAGGGAGAGACTAAAATGAGGTGTGAGTGTATTAGGAGCATTTCTAAACTTGGGTCTGGGTCTACTGAGTCTTTGGCAGCCCATTTTTTATCTCAAAACTGGAGTAGTGGTTGCCCTTCAACACTTGCTATTATTCCCAGGATGGGAGCCTATTCTATCCCACTGTCACTAACCACATTTGCATCACTAGATCTGCCACTCTAATTATAGGTCTGCTTACTTAACTTGTGTCTTTTCACTTAAGTACACACACACATAAAATGTTTCTTTTGAGTCTAACTCCTTCATCCTGAAAGGATGCAAATATGCCCATAGTTCTTGATGACAAAGAATTCCTGAAGCCTTGGATTTTTGGAAGAGGTAAGTGAGTGTGGAGATAGAACTGCAAAGGTGAGAAGGAACATTCCTCAGACCAAGAAATTACAACACAACTCTGGTTAAAATTCTGAGCTCAAGCTTTATTGATTATAATAAAGAACCTTTAGTGACACTAAATGCTGCTTTACTGTTTGTATTAAGCAAGGAGGTGGTTCAAGCATGGTGAAGATTTCACTCCAAAGGACTTTATTAGAATAGCAGAAAGTGAAATCAGATGATGGAAAGCACATTTGTCAAGAGTTTGGTGTTTTATCTATTCCTGAGTGTCCTGCCCTGGGTATTCCTGCTCTGACAGGGACTTGCTGATCTTCAGAGGTCCCTTCTGACCCCTACCATTCTATGACTCTGTGATAATGGTGAGTGATGAGGTGAGTCATGTGCCAGCTGAATTCCTTCTGGTGAATTCAGGGATTCAATTCATGTTCTTTAAAGCTGTTGACACCCCTGGCTGCATCCCAGCCATCCCAACCCACTCTTCAGACAGAAAGTTTCCTCTTTGTGGCAAAGCTGATCCAACAAGTGTCCTGTGCTACTCAAGTCTATCCATTGGAAACTAGCTCTGCAAATACCTGTGGCACCAAATCTCAAAGCCATGCAAAACACTGTGGAGCATCAAATCTCTGACCTGTCATCTGTGTGAGATTTCTGACTGAATGCCTCTAAAAGCTGACTTGTAAAGAAATTATCTGAACACACAGACACGCCTCATCTTTTTGGTGACCACAGGAATTACTGCCAGTGTGTTCAGAACCATTCAAAATTGAAAAACGCTACCAGAAATTCTAGGTTAAGTGGGATGTTTCTGATATAGACTCTTTGTCCTATTTACATTTACAGTTAGTGTTTATTTGCTAGTTTAAAAAGGCAGGCAGCCTCTAAAGCAGGAGAAACAGCAGATGGCAGCACCATGCTGCTTTATCTGGGCTGTTAAAGCAAAGTGGAAAAGGCAAACCTGGCAGAACAGAAGTTTCTTAGAGTTTGTTTGCTTTTCGATGTACTTTCTCCTATTTTTTGGATTGTTTTGGCTTTTATTTTGCTTCTGGTTTTGTTCGTTTGTTTTTGTTTTGTGTTTGGGGTTTTTTCGCTTGTTTGCTTTGCTTTTCTTTGCTTTATTTTTCTACTCCCTATTGAAAATTACTAAGGTCATCCTGTATTGATTTAGTAGATGATAGTAAGGCCTGATTCGACCTGCTGAAAAGATGACATGAGGTTATGGCCTAGCCTACCAGCACTTCACGTCATATTAAACACTCCACAGGGGCAACATCTGGAGGGTTAAACAACTGCTGGGTAATGCAATTTTAAATACCACTTCATCAAAGTAATAGACTCCACAGGACCCTCTTGGGATCTGTAAACTGATGTGTTCCAGGCTTTGTGTGCTGCAGCTCTTTTGTGTAACACATTAGGGAGAGCCTGATAGCTCTGACTATTGCAGAGCAATAGAACTGAGGTTTGCAAACTCATCCACAGCACATTGACTCACCAGGCCTTGGATAAAATGCATGGCCTTTGTAATTTTTATCTTTTTTTTTTTCTCAAAGCTTGATAGTTTGTATATCCAAAATTCCTGTGTGCTGCAAAAATATTTTAGAACAAGAGATTTACTCTTGAGTCTATTTTAACTGCATTTTATGAGCTTCAAACTGATCCCATGCTGTCAGTTTTCCATACTAGTTACAGAGGAGGGATTAAATCAGCACACTCTTCAGTCTTCAGACTGAATAACAAGTGTATTCCTGAGGACTTGTCTCCTCTCCTGCACTGTTCAAATACAACACAGCCACAGCTCCAGCAAAATGAAGGACATATCCTCTCCAGTTTGGTGGACTATGGAGGCTGGTGCCCCCATCAAACTGCAAATCAACACACCTGACAGTAGAACCATGTGTAGTTTTTTTGAAGTAACTCCTTCCACTATTTCAGAGCTGCTAAGTAACAACTCAGAAAAGTCCCATTAAATAATTAATCACTGTGGTCCCCCCAAATAATGACTTTAAGAGAGGACAGCCCAAGAACTTTTTCTATTGGTTGCTAATGCAACATTTGCTTTTTTTTTAATTCAAATCCAGCAAAACCCTTAATCCACACAGATCCCTGTATCTGAGCAGACAGAATTTGACAGCTGTCACTAAAAGATCTTTGTCACTACCAGGAGCATGTGGAAGGACACTTGACAACTCCTTTCTAGGGAGAAAAATTTAGGGTAATGCTTGCAGCTGACATGAGCCAGCAGTGTTCAGCTGAGGTCAATGGAAAGGCTTTGATTCTTTTCAAGCAATTATCTGTCCTCACTGCTGTCCTTGATTGTAGATCGTTCTCTATGCTTCACTGCAAGCACTACAGATCAAAGGTCAGTGGGATATTCCCAATTATTTGTCACAGTTTCAGTTCAGAAATGTTTCTGGGTAAGTTTTTGTCTGATGCCTTTCAAAAAGGGATGCTGATGGTAGTTACTGAACAGAGGAAGGAGGTCTGACTCTTGACTATAAGCCACCATTGCAATTTTGTTCTTGTTACTGGGGACTTGTGAACTCTGGTTGGCAAGTTATAAAGAGTCCAGAAAAATGCATTGGTTTATCTCTTTCTTCACCAAGCCATATAAAATATATATATATATTTATATATTAAAAATATATAAAATTCAGCCACCTTAGCATCAGCAGGAGCACAGACCTGAATCATCCCTAAAGTGGGTGCTGCTGCCTCACTTGACTTCTACAATCATACTCCTGACCCAAATGTTTATATCAGGCAGTCCTATCCACAGCCAATCATTTCAGGTGAACTGTTCTTTCCAAATTACAACATTTATGAATGCATATATATGAAGGATGCTTTCCCCTCACTAAACTGGTTTGTGGCCTATGCTTTAGAAACAGAAATTAAGGCTGAAGATACATGAGCTACTGTAATTTATTTACTGAGATTATTTTCCATCCCTCATTAATGCTGAAGAGACTGCGGCTGCCCTCCATCTGTGGAGAGGTCTTCATAAGAAAATGGGGAGCAGTAGGAAAACAGCATGGATTCTGCAAAGAATGCATTCGTTTATTTATTTATTTCAAATGTCTTTCATGTCTTGGCTTTGTGCATCTTTTCCAAGAAGCAAATGTTTCACAGATGGAAAGAAGCAATTTTCAGTTGTAAAAATTCTAAACAGTTCAGGTGAAATGAAAAACAGCTTCTTGGAGACATGCCAGCTTGTGTTTTGTTTTGGGGGTTTTTTTTTATTATTTTTTTTTCCCAGCCTCACTTTGATTGTGAAAATATTCACCCACCTCCAGCCTTTACAGCATGAGAAATGCCCTGCCTGGGGCCTAATCTGTGCCTGAGGTATCACTGCAGGGTTGATTAGAAAGGAAGGCTCCTATTTCCATGCAGACACTACACATCTGCTCTGATTTTCTGCAGCATAGATCCACAGTAACCCTACTGAAAAAAATTGAGTCATATAACCAAGCTTGTGCTGGCATAGCTCTTCTTCTGGAGGGAGCTCTGCTGTCATCAGGGGAAGGTCTAATTTGTCCACTGATGCTCTGTTTTCTGTCAATTCATATGGCTATTTAGTGAAATTAGAAAAAAAAAAAAAAAAGCATAGGTGATTTGTGAGAAAGAGTAAGGAATTTATATCTAGATACCTCCCACTGTTAAACATTTTAGGATTTACAGCAGACCAAATTAGCAGGAGCTTTACCCTCAGAACCTTTGGATATCTTTCACTGCCTATGAGACAAATCTCCCACATGCTCCCCATGGGGAGCTTAACTCATCCTCCAGGATATCTGCCTTGGAGCCAGACACCTATAGCCAGACACTGATACATCTGTGATCTGCTGTGTGTAGACTGAAGCCCAGCAGCAGACAAAACAGCATTTCCCCTGCACTGCTGGTGGGCATGGGTGTGGAGCCAGAGTGATTCCCACACGGGGCAGACATTTACAATGGAGGGAACAAACACAGGGGACCAGACCTGCCTCTGGGTGATGGGGGGGTAGGGGGGGGAATGTCCAGCTTCCTGGGCTCTAAATCATTTGGGACACTCAGGACTGGAGACTGAGGAAATGACAGAAGGCAGCCTTTATTTATTAACTGTTGCTGCATCTCTGGGAACACGTCTCTGGAACACACTAATGCAGAATGCTCAGTCACTGGTTCTCTTCAGATGTTGCAATGGATTTTACAATGAGAATTTGACAAGCACGTCATGCAGGGCTGGCTCTACAGGAAGAGAAACACTCAGCAGTGGGTGCTGAATCAGGCTCTGGGTGTGTAATCCAATGTTATTTGCTATAAAATCTAGTACATTCCCTGAAAAAATGTTCAGTTGTGCAGGAAATGTCTGGTTACTTGTGTAACTGTTTGCAAGATACACAGACTCATCAGGCTTTAAAGTCTTACAACAATAATGCATTTTCTTCCAGACATGTTCAATTGCCTATCTGATACACATACTGCTCAGCCAAAACGACTTGTTAGTGATTTATTTTGAGTATCCAGCCTTTACCATATGACATCACCTCCTTAACTTGATGAAAAAAAGGTTTAGACTGAATTCTTCCCTTTAAAAAATAATGGGGCAATGGTTTCTTGATGCCAGTATTTACTGATATCAAAGCAAAATATTGTCTTGGTTATTTGTCTTAATTTAGCCCAAATAGTACACAAAGCACAGTGTACAAAACAGTATGTTCTTTCTTCTAACCAGATCATCACTTGCTAATTACTATATTATTTGAATGAAAACAGAGGCATGATTCAGAGATGCATTATAGAAATTATCTCCCACAGAGGTTTTTCTTACCCTGACTGATAGAGGGTTCATATAAGATGACTTCCTATCTCTGCCCTCATCCAAAATCTCAGAAGGATTGCTTTTTAATCATTCATTATACAAAATACAGTTGTATGAGTCCCAGATCCTTTGCTAAGATCTCTAATAAACAGCTACATTATGTATATATATGTTGATAATAAAATACACAATGTGTATATAGGTGAATGTTTGTGTGCATGAATGCACATACATATAATAGATTCACATCTATCAATTAAAGCTCACAGATCTAAATGGTGTTTGAACATTTCCTAAAATTCAGATGTTGCATTTATGTGGGATTTGGATGCAATTTGTACAGACCATTTAATGTTACCTGATTCCAGAAAATAATCCAACCCTGTTTTAGAGAAAGCTAATGTGGGAACTGATATGCCCAGACACAATCCTTTGTTTCTGAGACAGAGATGTGCTTTAACTTCCTGAGATTTCTGTCCTGAAACTCATGAAGAAAATAAGGGTTGCAATCTCAGGTAAAGCATCAAGGAAAAAACTATTTAAACCAAGAACTACTGCATTAATATCTAGAGAACTCATCTGCTCCTAAGATGTTGAGAAAACGATATTTGAACCAAGATTTTTGACTGACTGTACAACACAGTTGACTACTCTTGAATCTGTATTTTTTTTCCTGTTAGATTTCTATTTCCCAAGAAATCTTTAGCAGAAGCTGCATATTCATTTCCTCCAAACCTACACACATTCAGCAGACCTTTGCATCCATCCATATAGGTGTTTTCTCCTCCTGCCTGCCCTCTAAAAGATCCACTAGCAGGCTTCTGTACCAAGGGTAGTGTTGGTGTAATTGGAACCATGTTGAACACGGTTCAGTGGCGAATAAATCAAAGCCCACTCATTGATGCTTCTGCGCCTCACTGACTATAAACATGCCCAAACAAAGCCGAGCACATCCAGAACGAACTTTTAGCCACAGTTCACGGGATTTTGCTCCATCACGGAAGGAGGGAGGAGGATTTCTTCCCGTTTGCCACTAGATGGCGGAAAGCCAAAACTATAGATTTAATTAATCACAGTGGAAATGTACCCATTTCCTAGATAACTGTTTTGGTTTTGTTGTTGTTTCGGTTTTTTTTTAATTCTTAGATGAATCTTTTAAGCTGAAAATTAAGCCTGCCTGACTCTAGATAGAGTGAAAGAACCCTATTTATTTTACTATGCCACACTGATTTGTAACTGGGGTTCACTCAAAGGATTCACAGCACATCTACTTTCCAGTTTGCACATTAAAGAACTGAACTCAAATTCTTAAAAGACTTCCTTGTCTTCTGGCACCCAATTCAGGTGAAATAAAGAGTCTAAACTATGGAGAGAGAGCCCCTGTGCTGTGACTATGAAGGTACAGAGGTTCTATCTTTAGGCATCTAAGGTGGATCATTAATATCTCATGGTGGTGACATCCTTGAAAGTTTATTGAAAGTTTATTGATAATTTCTCGTCCTTTCTTCTTCTTCACTCTGTTAGGATGCCTTTTTGCACTTGTCCATGTGGGCATCTAAACTTTCATCCTCTGGTCAGCTATTTACATGCTAACAATACAAAATAAAAACAAACAAATAAATAAACTTTTTCTTGGGGTGTGGTGAATTATCACACTGTTTTCACAGCACAGGTGGTATTCTCACCATGCCCTATTTCTGTTTCCAACTGGTGGAGTTTTACTGTTGCTTTAAATGGCAGCTGACAATGAAATAATAGTTACAGCTTCTGAAAATCTACTGCATATAGATATGTAGTCTGAAAAGTGCAGTTCAAACAGTGAGTATATGCATAGGAAGTTCATTACACTGTTGCTTTTGTAATTGTGATAATTCTGCATATGTATGAAACTACTGAACCGCTTAAAATGAAGGTCAAAGGTGATACAGGTACTACTTTGATGAATAGAATAGAATAAAATAATCAAATATTTTTGTTGGATTTGACCTACAACGATCATCTAGCACAGCTGCCTGACCAATTTAGGGCTGATTAAAAGTGAAAGCACCTTGTTAAGGGCGTTGTCCAAATGCCTCTTAAATACTGCCAGGGTTGTAGCACCAACCTCCTCTCTAGGAATCCTGTAGCAGTGTTTGACCACCCTCTCAGTATCTGTTCCAGTTCTGAGAATACTTACCTCCTATGACACCTTCTTTGGCAAAAAAGGTAAGCATTTCATTCATCCTTTTCCTTAAATCTGAATTATAAACTATTTTGCACTTTTATTCCTTCTGAAGCAAGAAACTTTGAAAATTGTGAAATCAATTTTCAAAGTTTGAAAACAGTGATTAAATTATTTAAGGCAAGAGCTTGTCAGAAATCCAAGTATATTTAATTAAGAGCTTTTTTTTTAAAAGAAAATATTAAGGAACATTTCTGCTTGAAGAAGAATCTTGTATTTTCTCCAGGAAGTTTTGAGGAGATTCAGAAAAAATTAGAAACTTTGAAACAGAATTATATTTCTGCTTAAAATACTCCCTTATGGTATTTTTACAGTTATTTTTAGAAAGCAATGAAGTTACCATTTATGACAAAACATGGAATCATATTTTATATTCATTGAGGTTTTTACTCAAAACACAATTTTGTTTGAGATTTTACAACTGTTCAGTGTAAATAACATAAAAAAAAGTTAGCATTTCAGTTTAGATTACATTGTTTTGAAGTAAAAAAAAATGATGTTTCTGAATGCAAGAGCATTTCAACCTCTTCTACAGAGCTTCCCATGCTAACTACTTGCCTCTCCATATTGTGCCTGCACACTTCAAGACTTTTAAGGTTTAATAACCAGAGTTGTCTTGTGAGGTCTTAGTTTTACAAGCAAAGCTGATTTTTGCCACTCTGAGGTTAGAGGATTGAGAGAAGAGCCAAGTATTCCTGTCATGGACAAAAGAGGAAGAATGGGCAGGAACATAAGAGGGATGAAGAGCCAAGGGAAAGCATTAATGGTTCAGGCTTGATGCTCCCGATGTTCCCAGGGAGACAGGGAAACTGAGTCCAGCAGGGCTGCTTCCAGACCAGGACCATGACATCTTCCCACATCCCAGCTCTTTATTTAACAAGGCAGTGAAAACATCCAGGTTGCACCTCTGTCATGGTAGTATCTGCCAAAGTAGCTTTCCCAGGTCTACCAGCAACTCTGATTTTGACAAATAATTAATTTACTTTGCTCAGTTCAAGAGTACTATGCCAGAATTTACAGGGTATTTAGGTAAGATGTGTGTCTTCTGCTACCAAAAGTCATGAACCCCTCAGCAACCAAATTGGTTTTTGTACTGAAAAACTTTCCAAGCAGGAGTTTGGTTAGCCTATCTTAAAACATCTCCCTCTCTTCATTGCATGTTGCTTGGCAATATTCTATAGTGGAAAAGTGATTTAAAAAATGGGTTACTTCCTGCTGCTCTGCTTGTAAGCTTGAAGTCTTCATATAATTTTGCAGCTGTGAAATATCATTTATTTCATATATCATGT
>JANHGL010018128.1:0-18999 GCA_024611195.1 Ceyx melanurus
CGGGGGGGGCCGGGGTTGGGCCCCGCCCGGGTGAGGCGGCGGGGCTGGGCGGGCGGGGTGCGGGAAGGGGGTGCGGGGAGCACCTGCCGGCCTGGCTTGGCTGGAGGGGTGAGGGCAGTGCGGGGGAAGCAGCAGCGTCCTGCCCTCGGGAAGGAGTGAGGAGCCTGCTGCTCCTGGCCCTGCTGTCAGCCGAGGGGGAAGGAGGGCTGCTGGGGTTGTGGTGTGTGCTGGGTGCACCCCCCGAGGGGCTGGGGGGGCTTAGGGCAGACATTGCGTCTAGGGGGCACTGATAAATGCTGAGGGAAGAGCTTCAAGAGCCTGTGTTGTGTCAGCATGGAAGCTACTTGTGTAGGAAGCCAGGAGGGAAGCAGATGCTGCCACACAGACAGACCTGTACGTGTGCTCAGGGATGCTGTGGATGTCATTCTCCGTGCAGGAAGAACTTGGATACAGATGCAGAAGACACAGGTGTTGCTGTGTGTATGGATTCACATCCAAGGAGTGTTAGAGAAGGGGAAATGATTCAATATAAAGCATCAAGACCTACCTTGAGAGGTCTTCTTGCAAACTGTAAACACATGCCAAGCTGAAAGTGAGATATTTAGTTTCAGTAAATGGGTGCACAACAGGGTAGGCTTGTTTTTTTTTAATGATTTCATGCAAGTTCATAAACATACCAACTATTTCTGGACTGGGAAATGCTCAGAGGTGTCTGAGCAGAAATCTTGCCTCCAACTACTCTGTTAAAACTCAGTCAGGAGAAGAAGGGGTTAATGTGCCTCCATGGCAGTGACCCTGTGTTGTCACCAGATGACAGGTGGCTGTAAATTAAGGGTAGAACTGGAGCTTCCAGGGAAAGCACCTTGTGTTTCAAGAGCTTAAGTATGAGAAATAAAGGTGGCAGAAAATGAGAAACTTAATGTTGCTGGCACTGGCATCATGGAGATGTGACAGCTCTGTTGCTGTGCACGTAGCAGGGACTAGAGCAGAGTGTGTGCCTCAGTTTCCCTTTGGGATGGATTCCCTGCAGACCCTGTCCCTGTTACAATATCTGCCCCACAGGGGGTGTTTCTGAAGGGGACAGGCTGCTGCTCTGCTGACCTTGCTGCTGAGCTTTGGATGTACCTGTTGCCTGCAAGCAGAGGATGTTTTGGTTTTCCATCAAATAGTTCTTCATGGACTGCTAGAAATGTGAAAGTTTCAAGGAATGCTTTGTGCTTCCATTCCTATTCTGGTGAACTGGATGTTTGGAAATTAAACTGTAACTATTGCACGTTTCCCATACTCAAAACAGAGATGTAAACTTAGTCCTGACTGATTGAACACTGACTTCATGCAGCTTCCAGTCTATAACTTAATTTGTAAGGGATAACAACAGTAAATATTTCAAATTTGGGGATTTTTTTTCCTTAGTTGCTCCTAAAAAGGCTGCTACATGAGTAACAGACTCCCAGATAAATGTGAATTTCTTCAGTGCATTTTCTAGTAAAGACCCCAACTGAGGCTTCAAATAAAAACAATTTCAAGTAAACACAACATAGTTGGTGACAAGAAAACAGACTTTTTCAGTGTGATAACAGCTCTGCAGTTTCACTTTCCAATTGGAAGTCTGATTAAGTGGAATTTGTCCCAGAGTGTTATGACAGCACCTGCTTGTCCTTTGCCACGGGCAGTAAATATTCCTTGACCCAGGAGGAAGATTCATGGGATGCATGTAACTGTCTCGTAATACATGCTTATTTTACCTGATAAAATCACCTTCTTCTCTAAAGCTGCTATTCTGACCTTTTGAAACAGCTCTGAGAGTTCACAGTGGCCACCTAAAAACTGAATAAAATGACAATGTAGGTGTTATTTCTTGTAGTTGAGGTCTTTTCATTCCAGTGCTGCCAGGGGACAGGGTATAGTAACCTGGGGTGGAGCAAAGCACCCTGAAGAGTTAAGAATTTTGGTGGCAAATCCTCTAACTGCTAATAATTCCAGAATATTAAAGGGCCCAATTGTAGAAGCACTTCCAGTGATAATAATTAGATTTATATTTCCAAGACTACGTTTCTTTCTGCAGACTGTCAGAGGGTTTTACTGCTGCAAACCAGATGCTGTTTGTCTGGCTCTCAGAAGAGCAAAGCAGTTGGTTGTGGGAGGTCCTCTGCTCACTGTGCCCTGGGATGGGACAAGGGCAGTGGCTGGAAGCTGGTGCCACCTCAACATCAGGAGGAACTTCTGCCCTGGGAGGGTCTCAGAGCCTGGCAGGGGCTCCCCAGAGAGGTTGTGGAGTCTCCTCTGGAGATTTTCCAGCCCCTCTGGCTGATTCCTGTGCTGGATGAGATTCTATTCCATGGGCTGCTCTGGCAGGGGGTTGGACTCAAAGATCTCCAGGGTCCCTCCCAACCTCTGCCAGCCTGGGATCCTGTATTGGAGCATGGCTAATGCTGCCCTGTCTACCTGTAACTCTGTAAGCTACCTGTAATCTCTGTGGATGACTCCTTCTAGAGTCCAGGCAGGAAAGCTGAGGTGTGACTTCGAAACAGCACATGGACAGGGGACTAGAAAACTGTTAGTCTGGAGAGGATTTTATTTATTAAAGGCTGGGTGTCAGGAGGATGGGACCTTGCTTTGGTGATGCCCAGTGACAGGACGAGAGGTAACAGACCCCAACTTGAATATAGGAGGCTCCATCTAAACACGAGGAGGAACTTCTTGGAGGATGATGGGAGCACTGGAACTGCCCAGAGAGGTAGGTGGTGGAGTCTCTGTGTCTAGAGACATTCAGAACCCACCTGGACACATTCCTGTGCCACCTTCTCTAGGTGAACTTAGGACTAGATGGCATCCAGAGGTCCCTTCCAGCTCCTTGAGATCCTGTGAACTGGAGCAAGAAGCCAGTGGTGCTGGGTGTCAGGATTTTACTGCCTTTTCCAGTACAACTGAAAGCAGCAGGATGCTGCTGAGGACCACCTCTGGGTACCCCAGCCTGGCTCTGCCTTTAGAAGCTTCTGTTTTCAGAAGGGATGAAGGGCAAGGATGATTCCTGCCTGGCCTTTTATCCCATGGGTGGAGGCCACAGCATCGAGGGTGGTGCTCCATGCAGCAGTTGGTGGATTTACCCCCAGCACCACCCCCTGCTGTGGTTCTGCCCCAGGCAGCCCTCCCTGCACAGCTGGTTGCTCTGCTGCTGGTGCTTTACTGGGCTAACTGGGATGTGGCACACCTCTTGCCACTTTGTTTTCCAGTCCCAGGGGCCCACCAGTCCACAACAGCTTTGTGGTTGGCTGAGTAGTGCTTGGAACTAATAATTTGGGGCTGGTTTCTGCTTCCTACCTTCAAAGGTGTGTGTTGTTTCCCTGGTGTGGTGTCCAGCAGGGAGGGTTTATTGACTCAAGTCCTGCAGAAGGGTTCACGTGGCTGAAAAACTGACTTAAAGAAAAGTATTTCAGTGCTTTTAACTTAGTTAAATTGGGATTTGGAAATACACCACTTGCCAAAACCCACCTGGATCTGCTCCTGGGCACTGGGTGAACCAGGGGGGTTGGACCCAATCTCCAGAGGTCCCTTCCAACCCCAAACAGTCTGTGAAGTTTATTAGTGAGCTAATGAGGGAAATACTGATTAATTGTTAATTCATTTACCTCTTCACCAAGCCCAAACTTTTGAGGGCTCCCTACCCAGACCCAGTTTTATTTTCCCCCCTCTGATAAATGCTTTTTACTTCCTAAGCTTCCCTCCATCAGCTCTCCTTTAGTGGCCAGTTTGAGATGCATCCTCTGCTGAAACAACTGGTGCTGTGCTTGTGTAGATCAAGGAGCTCTTGAGGGTTAATGACTCAGCCTGTAATAAAGTGTTTTTCTCTTATGAGTTTCCTGCCAGACCATTTTTAATGCTGATGATGTAGTTTAATTACATAGGTTTTTTTGATGTAGTCATGCAACCAGTGTTAAAATAACTGCTCACCTGGGCAGAATGGAGAGAAAATAGTGTAATGATCTGCAGAGGAAAGGTTTTGCATTGTGTAATTGCTTATCTGCATCCTAGAATTTTCTATATTGATTTAGATATGCCCCTCTGTGCCCACACAGGAGCAAAATCAGCTATGGAACATCCCTGTGGCTACTTTTAACCTTTCTTTTCCATGCAGCAATCAGCTGTTCAAATTCCTTTTATCAGCTAGGAGGAATAACCTTTCTTTTCAAATCTCCTGTTAGAAATTTGCTATTAAAAAAGCTGGAAAAGTTTCACAAATGTAATGTGCATGTCTGTGTTCACAGCCAACGTGAAAAATCACTTCTTTCAAGTGTTAGAAAACATAAATACATTTATTCCCCACTCTTGGTTACTAATGAGTTTCCTGTTATCCTATTATTAAATCCCTTACAATCCAGCACACTTATTTTTCCTGCACATCTATAGTGCATATATTTTACACCATTTTTTTAGGGCCAAAAAAAGCTATTATTCTTGTCTTAAATTTTTTATTAAGCATGTTGGGATATTTGTGTTTAAAATTTCTTGCTTTCCTTTTATCTCTATTTTTTTCTTTTAAAAAATAGATGTGAACTTAAAGGTTTTGAATGATGGGGAGCTCAACATTTCGCTTGGCACAGTTATATAAAATCAGTTAAAACTTTGCATTCATTGCTATCCTGAACTTTTTCAGTCCTCCTTAAGGAATTCACCCCTGTGATCCTCCCAACCTGGAAGAGCTGCAAGGAGATTTTGGGGTGTAATACCCTAAATGATGCCTAGGCCTTATTTTATTTTCCACTCATTAAGTGTTTGATGTTTGTAGGAATGAAATCTGTCATTGGCATGATAGGTATTTGCATCCCAACATGTGTATATATTCTAATCTCTAGGTTTAGAATTAAAAAGCTGAATTAAAAGTGTCTCTGATGATACATTTGATGCTCACGACAGGAGTGTACAAAATCCCTGTCAGTGTGATGCTGGGATGTGATAAATCTTATTAAAACTAACATTTTGGATAGTTTTAAGAGACTTTATCCCAAATCCCTTCCAAGTTTCAGCATTTCTGAAATGTTTTTATCTGCATTTAATGTTGGGTGGTTTTTATTGTTACATTGCTTAGAAAAACATTCTGATTTCTAATTTTTTGGCCCTGGTAGCATGTACAGAACAGCCAGGATCAGTGGGAAAAGCAGGAGATGGACCATATTCCTTGAATTTTGGTATTGGTGCAGGCAGCCCTTCAAATTGAAAATAAATCCTTTTTATCATGTTGTCTTTAAGGTAAAATTAAGCTTCTGGACATCTCCATTGTCATTTTGACACCCTAAAAATAAAATATCTAATATATTCTAATACTTTAAGCTACAGAAGTGTTAATAACTGTTGGTGTTAATGATTCTGTGCCATGAAAATAGGTAGATTCACTTGCCTGGAGCAGGGATTTTTTACAGCTTGGGGTAGAGTCTAAAACACTAGTAATAATAAAAATAAATAAAATTATTATATAAATAGAATAAAACCATATTTGCAACTGCATTATGCATTTATATATTTTATTCTGATTTAAATTATGCATTATTCCACAGCAGACCTGTGGAATTCTGTAGTTTGGACATAAAGCTCGTTCAGGATTTGTTGTATTCAACAAAAATGCTTCAGGATCTGAAGCTGCTTTGTGGACATGAAACTAAAGAAAAAAATTAATATGCTTTCAGGATTTATTTAGTCAACTTATAACACTATGCTTCTTGATGTGGAGAGCTGGACTGGCTTCACTCATCCTGCTGACAGATTTAATATGAAATTCCACTTCTTGCCCAAGAATTGATTAAGACTGAGTAGACTGTGCATAAGTTCCATGGTTTGAAATCATTTAAGATTTATGTGGACTTTTTGATTTATTGCAGGTTCTTCAGCAAAAGCACTTGTCAGCCTGAAAGGTAAGAAATTAATGTGCTGGGTACTTGTCCCAGGCTGAATTTCTGCTGTCCTTGGTTTCTGGCTTCAAAAAAATATCACTTGAGGAGGTTTTTTTTGTATTGTTGTTGCAATATAACTGGTTTTATTGTGGATATTTGTTAGTTCTGTAGACTAATCATCCTTGATGTGTTTTCTATGGGCTAAATCAGATCTATAATTCACATATTTTTCCCTTTAAATTGTCTTCATGACCATCCATAGAAATTCTGAGCACTTGTAATCTGCCCAACAATAGTTTATTTCTGGATTACAAGTTTTCAGTTACACAAGGAGCAAGACATGGTCTGTTGAAGATGATGTAACTAATACAGGTTTGTTTCAATAAACTCTTATTTCTTTGGTGTGCAGCCATTGAATCATTTCTTGGAATCCAAGATGCCAGGTTTGGAGCCCTTCACATTCTCCAGGTTTCAGTTATTCCAGCCCCAGTGCAGCTCAGATGGATGCCAGCCTGGCAGGGGAACTAACTCATGCCAGCAAAAGAGGGTTCAAGAAATCTAAATATTGTGAGGACTAAAAAAATATATATTTTGGTCATCTTGCACTGAAACTCTTTCACTTTTATTTTTAATTAGCATTGAAATCTAAAATCTGTAGCTGAATCCAATGATGATGCCAGTAACAAAAACACATTGGCAGTTGATGATGCTTTTGGATATTAATATTAAAACTTCATATATAATAATAAAACAGTATATAATGGTGATTAATAGTGATTATTTCTTCACAACAGAGGGAAGTTTGTCTAGTTCATGGAATGAAAAGTACAATTCTCTGCAGAAAACACCCATTTGGAAAAGTAGGAATGCTGGTTCTGCAGTGGAAATGGTAAGAAGCTGTGGGGAACAAGTCCTGAAATTTAATTGAGTTCTTTAGAGAATTGGAAGATGTGAAGAAAACTTGCTGTATCTAGGTGAAGAGAGATAAACATCCCTAATAATTAATATAGTAAACTAATTACTATGCTAATTTTCTGTGGGCACTCTGGGTAGTGTATTTCTCTATCCTGGCTTGTAACCTCTACATGGAATGCACATTTTCTTCTTTTTTTCTTCCTTTGCTATTGCTGATTAATTTAGTAGTGAATATATCTCTTCAAACAGATGCTTTAATCAGTCCCAAACTTCTTAAATGTCTTTTTTTTTTTTTAATGTGTAAATGCTTATTAGTAAAATTTTATTTCACTTTGCTGATTTCTTTTGTTTCTGACCCCTATTAATGACTTTTTTTTGTCATTAATATTCTTTATATTGTGGGTATAGTAGATTTCATACCCCAATCAATTTGTAGCACCTTCACATCTGCACTGAAAAGTGAAACTTGCATTTATTTGTTCAGCTTTTACTCATTACCCTGGTAGTTGGAAGTACACAAAGCACTACAGGGTGTTCTGGAGACACCTTTCAGTTGTGGCTGGGCCAGTTTTCATGGAGGAAAAGCTGCTTGTCCTCAACATAGCAGCCAGGCACTGGCTTTTTTCTTTTGTCCTCATTGAAAACACAAGTTTTTGTCAGGGGCTAAAATGTTGATGAATAACTAAATGGAAATATTTTTTTAATGAGATATATTTGCAATAAATATGGGTTCTTGTTTTCTGTCAGCCTTCTAATTCTCTTTGAGCTGTAACATCTTAGCATGCCTGTAAATTTAGTTAGCATAAATTCAGATTTCTTCTGATATTTTCATATAACTTATTCAAGCTTTAGTTTCTTCAGTGAGTTAAATAAACATCTCCACAATACTTAGACTCATAAGAAATTGTTGCCAAAAAATTAGTGTATCCAGCTAATATTTTTACTGAGAACATCCCCAAACCAAAAATGCTATTAGAATAAACTTTTTTTTGGACCCAAAATTCAGAACAAGCTATTGAACAGGTGTGCTCCTGACTATTTTAAGCTTAGATACACAAGTGTTTAGACACCAAACTCCTCTGGAAACAAGTGGGAGTGAAGTTCTAAATACTTCTGTGGATCTGGGCCAGCACTATAGTAATGGGTTATAGTTAGCATGGAAAGCCTGGAAGCTGAAATTCCTTCCTCTCTTCTCTCAGCACTTGCATCTCCAACTGCTAGGAGACACTTTGAGTACCAAGTGCCTTAAAAACAATAGTTGTTGAGAGCAAAGATGTTTCTCTGTGTTCCATTTCTCTCACTGTGGCTTTGTGCATGAACAGAGAATTCAGATTTGTCTTTTTCTTGTTTTTTCCTCCTGGATTTTGGTACATGCAGCCCTTCAGAAACTCCAAAAGGAGTCGACTCTTCTGTGAAGATGATGACAGACAAATAAACACAAGGTCACCCAAAAGAAATCAGAAGGTCACAATGGTTCCACAGGTACCTGCAGGGATGCAGATATTTATCCCAAAGAGGGGAACAAACCTAGCTGTGGTAGTTGAAAATGAAAATACATTTGGGTTTCAATTTGCATTATCAGGTTATGAATATTCCTGGAGGAAATCTGTTGCTAGGGGTAAGCCACAGTGCAAAACAGATTTATGCATTTGGGGTTTTTTGTTTCCTAAGTGGGTTCCTCAGTTTGTACTTGTTCTTTCTGATGCTGGACAGAAGCATACAGAGCTAGAAAGGATTCCAGACTAATTGCCCATCTTGTTCCCAACTAATTAATTCTGTAGTCTGCATAAATTTATTCAGCTGTAGTTAAAAGCTGGCTGGGTTTCTTGCACTGACTACATCATTTAGAAGGCTGCTATGGAACTGAATGTTAGGAACTCACTCTAGATTAATAGCCTCAATATATTCATGGCCATCTACACCTTAATTGTGTAAAGATAACATCCTACAATTCAAGCAGCTTGGTTTTCTCCTCCTCCACTTGAGTATAGTTTGGAATAGCAGCTGTAATTCCTCTCAGCCTTTATTTGCTGTTAGGAGGGCAACACCTCTTAGTCTCAAAGAATTGGCTCTCAAGTACCTTTGTCATCCAGATCCCTTCTCTGTATCATCACCTTATGAGCCTGAATTTGCCCCACTGAACAAGTACTATTCAAATACTGGTCTTATTTACCTTCCAAACTGCACTGAGCAGTGTCAAACAAGGAAGACCCAGCAGCTGGCATCTTGCTGGGTCTGTTTTGTCAGAGGTGAGGACCATGGCCATCCTTTCTATTCATTACCATCACTTCTTCACACTAGAAAGGAATGTTCTAAGCCTGGCTGGCTTGTACTTCAGTGGCTGGTCCAGGAGGTCCAGTGATTGCTAGATAACATGGCTGAGGGAGTGCAGCTGCCATAGCTCCCAGTCCTTGCTCTCTGTTGCCTGGAGTTGCAGTGGGAGAAAGGGGACCTGGATCTAGAAGGTGCCAGCAAGGTGCCAACCTTCTGCTTTATCCCATTATTGCTGCTCCCAAAGGGCAAAATACTTTTGAGCATCTAGAGGAGAACAATTAATGAGGACCCAGTTAAACTAATACTCCAATGTAACAATTACTGATGTGCAAACTCTTAGCAAGAAAACCTCATTGAATGATTTCAAGATGAGACTGTGTTTAATTATCTCCTTTTTTCCCCCACCCAGAAGATGAACCCAAGCATGTCAACCCCAGACAAGAAAGCATCACAGAAGATTGGGCTGAGGCTTCGGAACCTCCTCAAACTTCCCAAAGCTCACAAGTGGTGCATCTATGAATGGTTCTATTCAAACATAGACAAGTATGTTTGCTTTCTGTCCTTATCCACATAGAAACAAGGAATTTTCTGGCCTGCACATTTCCATCTGTTAGTTAGAGACTCCAAAGTTCATTCTTAAATTATTAATTATTGAAAATCCATTGTTTTGTTTGGGTTTTTTTTACCCACTCTTTTTTTCCCTTCAGTAGTTCTACAGAAAGTCCCTTCATAAAAATAATTTTATCACTTCTGCCTCTACCAGATATAAGTTTTTATTCATTATTTTTTATCACCTTAAGCATGAAGTTACCAAAATATTTAGACTTTTTGAACCCTTGGATCAGTGTGGCACATGGGGGGTGTAAAGGAGACTGATTCTTCATAGGTACAGCTTCCCTAAAAGGTGTAAATGCTGATTTTTGGGTATTTCTTCCCCATCATCCTGTTTTATTGTGATCACTAACAGAGCTCTGAATTGTGACTACTCATCTGTTGACTAGTTATCAGCATCTTTTCTGGATCTTCTAATCTAGCTCCTAGACTGTTCCTGCACTTCATGCCTCAGAGCCTTTGACACTTGTTCTCTTAGCACCATGAGCAGGGTTGTGTGAATTGTTTCAAAGAAGCATTTTTTGTGTTTAAAAAAACATTTTAATTAAGTCCCTAATCATGAAAACCTAAAAGTTCTAAACTATAAAGATCATTATTGGTGAATGGATTCTCAAAATCTACACTGATTGACTAAGAGATGAAACACTGATATTTAATATTCTAAAGAATGGCTTCAGAGTTGACAATCATTCTCTTCCAGAAATTATTCATAACAAATAATTACTGTTTTTCCTTCCTATTTTCATCATGATTGCTATGGCTGTTTTCCTTCACTGAGAAGGCAGTCATAGCAACAGGAAAACATTTTAGGATATGCTTATCACAAGTAGGAAAATTACATGTCCATTTGAGTTTTGGATTCATCATCTGTGGGATTTCATTCATTTGAAAGTTGTCACCTCTGTGTTGAGGATTTTTTTTTCCCCTTATTTGAGGGGAAGTAGCAGGGGACACACAAAAAAACCCCACCACAAAACCAAGAATCCAAACCCTACTTATTTTTAGTAGTCATTTTAATAGTGACATTTAGAATTATGATTGTTTTGCAGCAATCCAAGAACTTTTACCTTGTTCTCAAATAATTGTGGAATTTTAGGTCTATCAGTAGACTAGAATTTGAGTTTAGCTGGTCATTCTGAAAACCTCTTTGATAATTATCAATATATTCTTGTACTGTTAGCAAGATATAATCATGTTAGGGTATTCTAACACAGCTGACTAAGAAACTGCATCTCTTTGGAAGAAAAACTTGGCTTTATTTTGTTTTGAGTGATATGATCCAGGCACAATGAGAAGCTTAAAGAAGTTTAAAGCATAGAAGGAACTGTCAGCTGACAAAATATGGCTCACTCTACAAGTCTCCAAGTGTTTTAATTGAATTGTCTCATCTGAAATTGAAATAATCCATTTAAATGCCACCTCTACTATAAATTTTTGCACTGTCTTGTTCTCTACAACTCTCATCTGCAGTTAGTGGGTTCTGGAAGCTGTTTCAGTTGCAGTGCTGCTGCAGAGGGCTGGTTTCTGCAAAATCCCACTGACTTTGGCACACAAACTTCTAAAGAGCTGCTACTAAAACAGTCCTAGTCCCTCAGAACCAGCTGAGTTTTGCTTACACTGCTTCCCAGAGCTTCCAATCTTAGGATGCTGTGGGTTTGCAGCTTCCTTGGGGAGAAATGATAATGAAACCAATAAAATAAAAATGCTCTTTCTCCAAAAGACAACCCAACCTGTTGCTCTGTACACAGAGATCTTCCAGCAGTGACAGTAAATCTGGATAAAATAAAACTTTTATACACTTGGCTGTTTCATGAGCCTCCGTGATCACTCTTTGAGGTTTCCCTTTTCACACCACAGCTGCAGATCCTTCTACTGCAAAACTATTCCATTCCTGACTCAGTCTCCTCCTATCCATGCACCTTTCCTCTCTGCCACCACTCCATGTGCTCCTGTGAAAGCAGTGGTGCTTCCAACTTCTTCTTTGCTCTGTGCTTGAGGGTATTGCCCTCTATTTCTGCAGACAGTGGGGAAAAGTTGAGGTTGATGGTGTCCTTAGTGTGCTGCAGTATCCTCATGGCACTGCAGTGGCTTTGAAGCTTCCCCTGGTGCCTTCAGAGATGTCACACAGCAGGAGAAATACATTTGTTTTCCAAGAAAGGCTCCACTAGAACAATAGTCCTGGAAACTTTCTTTGTTTCCAGCTGAATGTCTTTCCAGGCTAAATTTGTCTTTTGAATTGGAGTGTCTTGTTTATCCAACTCATTTCTGCTTTTTGTTTTCAATGTGGTTCTTATGATGAATATTTTTGGGGGGGGGGGGAATCTTGTGACAAAAGTTTACCAAGTGTAATTAACAGAGGCCCAATTATGTTTCAACAGACCATTATTTGAAGGAGATAATGACTTCTGTGTATGCCTGAAAGAATCTTTCCCTAATTTGAAAACCAGAAAACTGACAAGAGTAGAGTGGGGGAAAATCAGGAGATTAATGGGAAAACCACGAAGGTAATTTGGGTTTTTTTCTTTCTTTTTCAACTGATAAGTACATTTAGTTTTGATGTTACTGCAATTGTTCCTTCTAGAATAATTTTGCATGCAGGTACTAAAGCAAATTAATAGCTAAGAGTAAAAAAATACTGTGTTTTAAGGTGTTCTGTGAGTGCAAACACTCTGCTCCCTCTGACCTCATTCCTTCTATGAACTTAAAATGTTCTTTCCCTAGTTGAGATAACTGAGTGTCCAAGGTGTAGGAATTTTAATGTATTTTCTATGCTTCCTGGCATGGAAAACAGGCCACTTTTGGTTTTTGTTTGGGGTTTTTTTTTTCTGGCTGTAACCAGCTTTTCATAGGGGGAAAAACTAAAGTGCACATTTTAATCTCATTTATTATTTTATAAACCATTTTATGCTTCTTCAACTCTTCCTGGCTTGGCTGCCAAAGCCATGGAGGTGGTCACCCATAAAATATTGTAGAGAGGAAGCCAGAATTTAACAAAGGGCCAAGTTTTTCCTCTCATTTGGAGTTCCTAAACCCTCTGCTTCAGTTCAGCCTTTTCCCAGGACATGTACAGTTTAGCCTGGAGAAGAGAAGGCTCAGGGAGGAGTTCTCTCTAGAAATATCTGAAGGGGAGGCCAGGCTTTTTTCTGGAGACAGGCCAAAAGACAATGGGCACAAGCTGGCACACTGGAGGTCCAGCCTTAACAGAAGGAAACACTCCAGAGTGACTGAGCACTGGCCCAGGTTGCCCAGAGAGGTGGAAAATCTCCCTTCTTAGCTACTCCAAGGCCATCTGGAGTCTCCTGGAGGTGACTCTGCTGCAGGGTTT
The DNA here is from genome assembly GCA_024611195.1 of Ceyx melanurus. Classification (NCBI taxonomy): domain Eukaryota; kingdom Metazoa; phylum Chordata; class Aves; order Coraciiformes; family Alcedinidae; genus Ceyx; species Ceyx melanurus. The sequence goes on from JANHGL010018128.1 coordinate 13,012, forward strand.
GGAGCAGAAAATCTCCAGCCATCCCTCCCAAACTCAACCATCCTGTCATGGGTAAGAAGATCAGGACAGAAATGTGTTAAGGAGTGTTGGGGAAATCAAAGACTGGTTTGTTCATGAAAATACAGATACTAGAGCACTGAACCCACTTCATAGATCACTGTAGTGAGTCAGATGTTGTTGGATGGAAGCAATTTCAGCTCAACTTTGCATAACTAAAAATTATCAGTCAATGAAAGGCAGCAGAGAGTTTAAAAATAGTTCATTTTGGAAAGGTTCATATAATTTGAGCTGAACTGCAAAAGCTTTTTGTTCCTTTGTCATCATGCTTCCCAGAGACAGGGAGATGGTGCACTGGGAGGTTAATTTTTTAAGTTGTTTTAAAGAGAGAGACCAGGAACCTAAGGAGCTACAGGTCTAAATGGGCCAGAAGATGTTTTGTCTGAATTCTGAAGTGGAAGTCATTGACTGGATATAGAATCTCATTCTGTTTGTTAATAAAACTTTACAAGTCCTTGCTTTTTATCAGCATAAAATAAGCATTTCTGTTTGCTTTCCATTTCTTTAAATGAAAAAAAATTGTTAGACTTTCTCAAGCTGTCCAGATCTTTGGCCTTAGTTCTAAAAGATTTTGAATTATTCTAAATCATTTGAATGCTTTTGCAAGATCCTTTGCTCTAGAGGTAGATGACAATTATTTTTTTTACATTACCATTCTGTTAGAAATTTCTTCTGTCTGTCCTCATCACATGCAAGTAACCTCAATACCATGTCAGTGCTGAGATCTCCCCATAAGGGTAGAAAAAAAAAGACCTTTTTCATCCACAGTGTTGATGGCAGAGGATAATAGTGTCTCTGTGTGATAGCTGTGCACGTGGTTGTTTCTTTTCTTTTTCTTTCCTTTTGTTTTAAATATATTGTAATCTTTTGTTCTGTCTGCTGCTATTTTAAATGTCCTATCACACCATCAACAGTGTGGTTGATTGGCACAACTTCATGGGAACCTGCAAAGCTTGTAAGATTCCAGTAGACTGTGGGGAAAGATATGCTCCAAGAAAAGGAAGAGGTAATAGTTAGTCTTGTGTACTCTGTATAAACTGAATTGGGGATGTGAAATAGCCATGGATATGAATTCAGCTCAGGTGTGCCTGTTCCTGTGGAACTCCTGTGCTAGTTCCAATTATCATGACCAAGGTAGAAACAAAACTTTCAGCCTCTTAAACCTCCAGGAAACCAATGAGGTTGCAATGTGATTTGTACCATCATTTTAATCCTTTTATTTCTTCATTGAAATGCCATGAAGATGGGATAATATTTATTATAAACACACTTGGTGGGCATGGGCTTGGAGATTTCCCTGAGCAGAAGCCAGAACTGTTGCAAATAAACCTTTTCTATATCCATGACCCACAGCAGTCAGAACAGAAGCTTTTTAGGAGCATCTGAGCTAAAAGGGAACCCCCAGTGGCTGTGATAGGAACCTGCCAAGGTCAGTGAATCAGCATTTGAATGGATATTTCTAAGAGCAGGGATCAGAGGTGGTCAGACAGCCCCTGATATTCCTGGTGCAAGACCTTAGCCATGATAGGATTTCTTGAAGTCTCTGTTGCTTGGTCTTGCTGTGATTAGTCCTGCTCTCCTCAGTGGAATTGCAAAGCTCTGACCTGCCTCTCTCTGCTTCATATCCACAGCCCATGGCAATGTAATTCCCACTTGTTCCTCCCCTGTAGTAAACAGGCATCAAATGGCATCTTTCAGTGAGACTTTGCCACTAAATCTCCCAGCCACCATCTCTGTGTCTCTGCCATATCCCTTTTAGACACTTGGAGTTCCTAATGAGGATCATGAGGCAAAACACAGCTCCAGGTAACCACCCTCTGCTCCTCAGTGCTTACACTGGTGAGCAGGACATGCACCTGTAGTTGCTCAAGCTACAGCTAGTTTTTAGCCTATAGAAAATGAGTATTTTTTGCCCTGATGGTGATTAGAAAGCCTAGCAAAGGAGCCTTTGGTGCAGTGCTGCTTGTACCTGACAAGTGCAGCACAGCTTCAGGTCATTCCTCTTCTAATTATGTCTTGCTTAGGACTAAGATCTTCTTGTCTTAAGACAAAAGAGATGCTCTACACCCCATAATAGCCTAGAAACCCTGCATAAAATCAAAGGCAAAGGCTCTGTCACTGACCTGTGAGCAGAGCCCAGCACCAGCCTCTCTACAGAGCCCTTCCAGGTGGGTGTAGAGCACATAAACAAGTGGGAACTGTTGGTCAGGCTGGAATTGATCTTGGCATCCTGGCAGCTTTCTACTTTTCATACACACTGCAAGGAAGAGAAATTTTGGAGAGCAGTGGCTTTGTGGTGGTGCCCAGAAGAAAAGAATATTTCAGCATATAAAAGCAGAGTTGGAAATAAGGCTGCTCAGTGCTGAGAGAGAAATAACTGGGGAAGATCTTGAAGGGTTTTAAAACAGAAAACAATTTGCCCTGTAGGAAGGGGAACCAGCAGAGTTGTCAGCAAATTCTCAAATCACCTTGTAAAGTAGAATTTTTATTGGGCAGTAATCAATATAGGACTATATGAGTTCAGAGGAGATGTTTAGATTGCATTTGATTGCAGTCAAGCAATTAAAAGGGTAGTAAATTGATAACTGCTGCTGCAATTCAGCAGACCCACAGTGCATCTGTACCCTTCTTTTAAATTACTTATTTTATTGACACAAGACTGATAAGATGATTATTTTTAATAAAGAATGAGATAGGATCATGACCATAACATATTTGCTTTTCCTACTTCCCTCATGTATCATGTCTATTCAGTAGATAAAGTGGAAAGAATAAAACCAAGTGAGGACCTTGGGAATAAATAATCTTTTAGGTTATATTTTAATACACACCCCCTCCTCAAAATGGAGTAGAGAACCACTGGAGATTATCTGATTTTTGCACAATAATTCAAACAAATTTGCACTTTTACTGTTATCAATCTCAGAACAATTCATCTGGATAAGTGAGAATTTTTTTGTGGCTGAGGTGACTCAGGTTGAAGATGAGACAGATCTACCTTTCAAGTCTGGTGCCCTTTCATACTAATTAATTGAGCTAATGAGCACATGTGCAAGGGATCTTGTGTGGAACAGTAAGTGACAGAGACAGGCACCTCCCAGTAAGGTCTCACATACATGGAGCTGGTTTCCAGTGCTAGACTGGATATGGGACCTGCTTTGGCTTTGTTGTGACACCAGGTGGATCCCTAGAAGCAGAAAACTCCTCAAAGTTCTGCTCTGCTAATGCAACAGCTAGAATTCCAGAGGATTGCTTTTAAATCAGTTATTTTAGGAGGGAGAACTCTGGGCAATCAGATTGTCTCAATCTGTTCAAATTAATCTTTTCTCCTGAACACTTCACCCCAAAATGTTTTCATTTCCTCCCCTGATGTGTAAACTGTGGCTGTTTATTTGCTGTGTGATCATATATATGTGTATTCTAGGTGTTCATCTGCATTCTTTGAGGAAGAGAGATCAGCATTAAAACAGAAAAGGCAGAAAATAAGACTTTTACAACAGAGGAAAGTTGCAGACATTTCACAATTCAAAGATCTTCCAGAAGAAATTCCACTACCACTTGTAATAGGAACAAAAGTCACAGGTAATTCCTTACAAACAAATAACCAAGTGTTTTGCAAGGGTTTTAAGAAACAATGCAATAAACACTGTGCATATTATTTAAATTCTAACCTAATTTAATCATTATTTTTTCATATATCTAAAAATATTTGAGTTGAAACAGGTGTACAGTTGATACTGCAGTGGTTGAACATGTGTATTAAGCATGAAAACAACTTGTAGGAAGGAATATTGTTGAAAACATCCCACAGGTTTTGTCTGATCTTCCCAAAACTTGAATTCCTTCCTCCTGCCTGTTTGGGATCCAGATATTTTTCCCTTAAGTGTGGTATATCCCACTCCAGCCACCACTTTTTCACTGCCTTGTGCAATCTTCATGGGCACTGCCCTTTAATTCTTGCAGAAGAGCAGACATGCACAGCACTGCCTCTCCTCAGTGGAAGTGATCAAAGAGAAATGATGTGCAAAATCACCCAGAAATTGATTTTTTTACCTGCAAAATCTGTCTGTCAGGAGGTATTGGGTGTTATCATTGTTTTATTGAGACATGATGGATTAGACTTGGGCAATAAAAACTGAATTTTGACCCCAAATTGTGTGCTACTTCCATTGGCTTGCAGTTCTTTTTCTGGATTTAGTTTTCCCTTAATCTGGGTTTGAAATATCTATATGAAGGGTGACTTGCAAAAGATCTGTTGTCAGTTTTCTTCAGAAATCAGCAAATTAAGATGCTTTTTGTTTGGTTTTTTCCCTGCAGCACGTTTGAGAGGTGTCCATGATGGATTATTCACTGGCCAAATAGATGCTGTGGACACTCTGAATGCTACCTACAGAGTCACTTTTGACAGGGCAGGGCTTGGAACACACACAGTCCCAGACTATGAGGTTCTTGTAAGTATTCAGGATGTGCTCCTCAAATAGCTCTCATGGAAAAAAGAAAATCATCTACAATTACATGCTTTAATCAGAAAATTCAAGATACTACATCCAAATAGTGTTGTCAGAAAAAAAACAGGTGCTTGAGAAATTCCAGGGGACTGAGCTGGTTGATTTTGTAGAACAGGAAGAGCTGCTGGGATAAAAATATATTGGCTCAGGTTGGAATTATCCACCAGCTCTACTCTTACAGGTTGTTATAATAGCCTGAGGTTAATATTAGGAAAAAATAGTAACATCCCAAAGAAAATTCTATGGGATTCTGGCAGGATTTGCAGAAAATATTGCAGAAAACCAGATCCTGTGCCATTTGCCAGTGGCTGGGAAGACCTGAGGTGGTTCCAAGCAGTTTGGAGAGTTGACTGAACCTCATTTTTAAGCCACTGATGGGAATGAATCCCTGTGGGGATGTTGTATTGGGTGTATTTGGGATTTTTTCCTGGGTCATGTATTTTTGTACCAATTGATGAACATACCAAGAGAATTTTTGGAAGCTACCAAGTCAGTGAGAGTTTTACTTTGCAAACCCCAGCAGTGGAACAAGACTTTGCAGCTGCAAAGCCCAAAAGCAAAACATTAACCTCTTAACATTGGTGGATGGTGCATGAATGTGGCTAATCCAGATTTTTGGAATACACAATTAATTTCTAAAGGTAAAAGAAATGAATCTGACACTTTCTTTTCCTCTTTTCCAGAGTAATGAGCCTCATGAAACCATGCCCATTGCTGCCTTTGGGCAGAAACAAAGGCCATCCAGGTTCTTCATGACCCCTCCCAGGTTGCATTACACACCTTCCCTCCAGTCTCCAATTACAGTCAGTTCCTTTCTTTTCCATGGAATCTTAATCCCTGAAATATTCCCCAATCCCCCCCTGAAGCAGTTTTTCAGCTTGATTTGCTGAGGTTATTCAGCAAGATAAAAATGTTAGCAAATCCTGCTGAAAATATGTCATTAAATTCAATGTTCTTTCTCCTGTAGGACAATGATCCTTTGTTAGGACAGTCTTCATGGAAAAACAAAATTTCAGGCACAGAGAGTGAAACACTAGGAGGATTTCCAGTAGAATTCCTCATTCAAGTGGTGAGTGTTAACTGCACCTCTTCATTTTGCTGTGCATTGTCCTTTTGTGTTCATTTTGCCAATTCTTCTGCAGCTCAATGAGCACCTGTTGATTTCTGGCAGATATGGTGATCTCCAAATTAACTTTTTGAGGTGTTAATAATATTTGGGTTTCATCTCCTCTTGTTCATAAGATTTAAAACATGCTTTTTTCAGACTGTGGAAGGGGTTTGTGTCTCCTAAAGTGTTTTATTTTCCCATCTTTACCACGTGATTTTTAAAAGAAAGAAATAATATATATATTATTTCTTCCTGCAAACTTTGTACTCTTAAATTAAATATATATATATATAAAATATACTTGCATTATACAAA
>JANHGL010018129.1:0-99313 GCA_024611195.1 Ceyx melanurus
GGAAATGTCCCTGCTAACCCCCCGTGCCCCCCACCCCTGCCCTGAGTAAGCAAAGCATCCCCCCCTTCATCCCCCTCATCCCGGCGCTTCTGGGCTCTCTGTATGGAAATCACGAGCCGGCTCGGTGGAAAAAATCTCCGTTTTTCTCGCATAGTGGCTCCAGAGTGTGTGCTGAATTTCAAGGTGTGTGTGGGAGGGGGAGGCAGCGCCAGCGTTTATGGAGCTTGGTGTTGCCCCCCACCCCCTTTTTCCCCGGTCCCTCTCCTACCTATATGTTGTGAGCAGACACGCTTGTTTATGGCTAATAAAAACATATTTCCCGATGTATAGTTTGGTTGAGAGCTTGGTACCGGTAAATCCAAAGCCAGTCCGTGTCAATGAACAGTCTGCAGATAACAAGAAGCTTTGGCATCCCTGAACGCAAGGAAAGTAGCCTGGCTCTGTTCACACCATGCTTTCCAGGATCAATAAGCACAGTGACTAGATATATTGACTATCTGATGTATCCATTGGACAATATAGAGTGACCACTAGTATTACACCAGCACTTGTCCATTGTGCTACATGTGGTCTTCAAAAGAGACTGTCATTGCTGGTGAGCTATTTGATGAAGAAGGTTTTTGTCTTCTCTCAATTATCTCTCTAAGCACCAGAGTGAAGCGTGCATGTACATCTGGCAGTCTGGAAGGTTTATGTTTCCAGAATCTGTTGTGAGAGATTCAGCAACTGTAGAAAACCGAGGTTCCTCTGGCATCACACTGTTTTTTTCCCGTCAGTCTAATTAATCATTTTTATACTAAAGAATTGTGGAGTATTCCAATCTTAGCAATAATTTTGCCTGCTTTGGGTTTTGTTGTCTTTTTCTTGAGAGGAGGAAAGGAGTGAAGGAAGGATGTGATAGTTAGCAAAGAAAAAAACCAGAGTGTCCATTTCAAGTGTAATAGCTGTAAAATATGTAGGCATATGTATAATTCATTATGCAGTTATAAAAATGAAAGGCCATACCATCTTGCCTCTTTGCCTCAGAATACAATTTCTCTTACAGCAACAAGTAGCACAGGCTCCTCTTCCCCTCTCCTTTCCCGTTCCTGCTTTCAGCCCATCCTGACAAAATGCCAGTTACAAAGGTCAGCCTGTTTATGTAAAGATCACTGTGTTTCTTAACAAAGACTGCTGCACATCAAGCCTGCAATGACTATCAAATAGACTTTTGGATTCAAGACACTCAATAAGAGTACTGTCCATTTTCTAGAACTGATAAAATCCCAGAGAAAACAAAAGACAAAGAGACATAGTGTGTGAAAAGGATAGATCAACAGTGCCAGGGTGCACGTGGGCAGCAATATCTTCATAGCAGGGTTTGTTACTACAAATGCTAGCAAGATCCAACGGGTTTATATATATATATATCTATATCTGTGTCCTAATATCAAAAGAGATTTGCTGTATTCTCATGCTTTTCTGCTCTTCTCTTCAGGTTTCTTGCTAGCTCTAATGATGTCTAGGCTGATCTTGTTCTGCAGCCACTTCACACCAAAGGTAGCTCCAATCATGCAAGGGGAATTTTGAGACTGACCAGCCTCCACCCTCCCAGTAAAAGAGAAGAGATTGACTTCACAGGACTCTGTCTCAGACCTTTCACAATCAGGTTCTGTTTTCACTTCAGAGCATCCAGAGGTGCAGCAGGTACAGCCTGATCTTTATTTCACTGTGCTCTACTGCCAACACCTTTAATCTAGAGAGCAGTATTAGTTTCCTCAACTGGTATCACCTTTTCTGGTCCTTTCACACTTTAAATTTAATGAGCATATTCTGACGTTATTCACTTGTGTGTATATGTCCAATACCTAAAGGTAAAAAAAGTTACTTTGGGGTAACAATACAGATTTTCCACTGTGATGAATTCCAAGACCTAATTACCACCACAGTTACATTTTAGACCTTAAATTAATCCTGAAGCAGACTTAAGTGTTGTAGAGGACTATTCTGCCTTTTGTTCAGTGGTGTTAATAATCTATGGCCTTAGAATATATTATTCATGTTTAACATGTGCTGTTTAACACTGTTGCTGTTTATCATCTACCATCTTTGCCAGGGACATGGACAGTGGTATTGAGGGCACCCTCAGCAAGTTTGATGATGACACCAAGCTGAGTGGTGATGTTGACATGCTGGAGGGAAGGGCTCCCATCCAGGGGGATTGTGATAGGCTGGAGAGGTGGGCCCATGTGAACCTCATGAAGTTCAACAAATACAAGTACAAGGTCCTGCAGCTGGGTCAGGGCAATGCCAAGCACAAATGCAGTCTGAGTGGTGAGTTGATTGTGAGAAGCCTTGCAGAAGGACTTGGGGGTGCTGGTTGGTGAAGCATGAGCCAGCAATATGCAGTCAGCCCAAAAAGCCAACCGTATCCCGGGCTGCAGCAAAAGTTGTACGGACAGCAGGTCAAGGGAGGCAATTCTGCCTTTCTACTCTCTCTTGTGAGAACCTACCTGGAGTGCTGCATCCAGCTCTGGAGCCCCCAACACAAGATGGACATGCATCTGTTGGAGAGGGTCCGGAGGAAGCCCCAAAGTATTGGAGGGCTGGAACCCTGCTCTCTTATGAGGACAGGCTGAGGGAGTTGGGTCTGTTCAGCCTGGAGAAAGCTCCAGGGAGACCTTATAGTGGCCTTTCAGGGTCTGAAGGGTTTCTACAGGAAAGCTGGAGAGGGACTTTTTGTAGGGGCATGCAGTGATAGGACAAAGCGTAATAGTTTAACTAGAGCAGGGTAGAATTAAATTAGACATTAGCTCTTTAATATGAGGGTGGTGAGACAATGGATTGGGTTGCCTAGAAAAGTTGTGGATGCCTCATCTCTGGAAGTGTTTTAAACCAGGCTGGATGAGGCTCTGAGCAACCTGGTCTAGTTATAGGTGTCCCTGCCTGTCCCTGCCCCTGCAGGGGGGTTGGAACTAGATGATCTTTAAGGTCCCTTTCAGCTCAAGCCATTCTGTGATTCTGTGATTATTACAAAGTCTCATCATAGGGCGTAAGAGTGAAATTGCAAACAATGGAACAAACTGTCATTGGGTGGATCAGAAAAATGCTAAAATAAATCACTGAAATTGCTAAACCCAAACCTGTTAAGACCCTGTCTTAACCAAGAAGCTGCAAGGCATCATGTGAGAGGGGAGAGGCACATCAAGTCTTTCCATCCTGAGTCTTGTAACCCTGAATTGCAGGTCATTGGATTCCTTTGTCCTGTAATTCTGTATTCACTAAGAGTGTATATCTGTTTTGGTAAATGCACATTTTAACAGTACATCCCACAGCATTTTAGTGGGTTGGTTTTTTTTTTTAACTTCATATAATCAGCCTTCTGACCCTCTTTCTTCCAGAACTTCTCTTTAGCTGCTGAAAAATGTATGTAATTTATTAAGCCAGTTCAGCAGTTACCCTTAGTTTGCAACAAGCAAACCTATTATGCAAACAATACTGTCACCTTCTTAAAGCACCTTCCGTCTCCCAGCTATAATGAATTCTCTGCATGCTACTCTGCTGTAAATTCTCCATCTAAAAATTCCATCCACTACATGTTTTGTCAGGGGAAACTGTACTTGACTTTTGAAACAGTTGGGAGGAGCAAAATGATAACCTGCTAGAGTGCCTTGCCCTTAACTGAAATTATGGCAAAGTAATTAAAGTTAGAGCAAAAAGGCTTAAACTTTGCACTGCTTATGTTCTTAGTGTTTTTGCTTGGGTGAGGTTTTTTTAGAAGTCTGATTTGAATGTCAAATTTGCATACTGAGTTAGAAAACATAAGGAATTCTTAATTGCCTATGTCCAGTTTTTGCTGTTGTTCTTTTTTCTTTGAAAACAATGTGTTGCATATTCTTGGTTTTCATTTCTAGTTACTATTTGCATCTATAAATTGTACCTAAGTCCTTTATGTGCTTATTACAGTAGCAAATATGCTGTATTTAGACTTTTGCTTTATATCAGAGAAACATAGAATCTCACACCAGGTTGGAAAGAACCTCAAAAGATCATCTGATCCAACCATTTGTGAAAGGGAGTCTAGATGAGATTATCTAGCACCCTGTCCAATCAAATCTTAAAAACCTCCAGTGAAGGGGCTCTACTACATCTCCATGGAGATTGTTCCAGCGAATTATTGTTCTTACTGTAAAAAAAAACCCTTTCTTAAAATGAAACTTCTTCTAGTGAACTTCGTACCCATTACCCGTTGTCTTCTCCATGTAGTTCCTCGTGAAGAGACTCAAAATTTCTCCAGGGAGAACTAACTACTTCAGTATTTCCTCACAGGCAGGTTCTCCATCCAAGCCTTTGATCATCTTCGATGTCTTCCTCTGGACCCTCTCCAGTCTCACTTCTTTCATGAATCGTGGGGACCAGAATGGGACACAATACTCCAGGTGCAGCATGACAAGCAGTGAGTGGAGTGGGATGATCACATCTCTTTTGGTAATGTCCCTGCAGATGCAGCCCAGGATCTCATTTGCCTTTGTTGCTGCAGCAGTGTGTTGCTGACTCATGTTCAGCTCCTTGTCCAACAACAACATATTTCGACCTATACATTTTTGCTTTAATGGAGATATGATTCACTTGAATAAAATTATATCCACTGACTTTTTCTTTTCTTGCAGAGGAGATTATTTTTAGGGTTTTCTAACATTTCATTTACAGGGAATGAACTGGCACTGTAGAAGTTCTGTAATTTCACCCCAAAACATAGATCAAAGAAATACAGCCTTGAAAATTATTGCATACTCCCTTGCCCTAACCTTTGGCAGCAAAGGACAAACCTAAAGAGATTTTTTTTTTCCAGGTTCTTGCTACCAATAAAACACAAGTCTTCTGATATAGAAGAGTCTCTTTGAGGAAATGGTATTTGTCTACTACTTTCAGAAGATATTAATTGCAAGACCTGTAAGCTCACATGAACTGACTAGACGTAGCTAGACACATGTCTAAATGGGATTCAATAGCACTTGAGATGTGTAAGCATTAACTTCTCTAGGGGCTGGCAATCTACTGCTCCTTTTTATTGGAATATTTAAGTCTAGTCTGTAGAATCTTCACAGCTGCTATTACCTGTGCCACGTAGGGTGCTATGAGGTTCTCTCCTTTCACAGCAAATACACAAAGAAGCCTGAACCAGAAACTATGTCTTTGAACAAACAGAGGGATTTAATGGCTATACTGTGATAGGCATTGTTTATACTTGTAAATTCTCCTTAGGACAAATGATGTCTTCTATCACAGAGCTTGATCAGTAAAATCAAATAATTTCTTTAAAGTGCTCTCAAACTTGGCATTAGAAATGACTGGGCAACAGAAAATGAAGAAATTTTCTTCGAAGGCATGGAACAATTACAATAATAATGTGCTACAATACTGTTACTATTAGGTTGTTGGGGTTTTTTTCTTTTACTTTAGTTGTTGGGTCTTTTTAAGTTCAGGGATATTTTGGGTATGTTTCTATAACCAATGTCCATGCAGACAAAAATATGGGCTTGGCATTTTTGAAATAACCTCTAACGTATTCACTTTTTCTTGCTGACTGGACTTTAGAAAATCACAAAAGACTCCATTACTTTCAGTAAAATGAAAACAAAGATAATTTTAGAGAAGATGCCATTTAAACCACATGTAGAGGTGAGTCCTACATATCAAATGCCTGATTTTCTTAGGGAAAACATTCTCAGTGGCTGTAGTAGTCCAGTATAAGATGGAATTTCTGATAAAACCAGTGTAATATGTACTTCTAGCAGTTGATATGATGGAAACGTAGTGGTGGCCTTTATCTCACAATCACTGACTTTACAAACAGTGTGAGAAGCACCAGCTTAACACTTCAGTAGATTTGTAGTGGAAGGAAGGTGTATTTTTAGTGTGTTTGGATTTAAATACAAAAACCATGCATCTTCTCTTGGGCTTCTATGTCAACCTGATTTTAGTGTTGTCACACAGACTTACATGAAACCTAGCTTTTAGCATTGTGTTACTTCTGCGTGGTCAGAATTGAGTCCATTCCAGACCAGTCAAAGTCTTAATAAAAATACCTCTGTCTCAGAGAGGTCAGGTTCTGAAATGCATTTGAATTAATGATACAGGACAGATGAAGTGTTGAAATGAATAGAAGATTCCTCACTGCATTTTCTGTGGTGCATATAAAAAAGCAGGACCCACTTTCAGACAAGATGAGTTTTTGGAAGGGTGATGAAGTAAAATGATCTTCTGTTATATACAAAAAGCAGACTTACCATAAGTTACAGCAAAAGCAATTCTGTATTCAAGGTGTAAGAGATCCTGATTAGAATCTATGTACTTTCCCTTTATGAGTGTTTGCAGAACTCAAATATATATTTGCCAGAAAGTATAAAAGAAATTAGTCATGGACCAAAACCAGAACTGCAGACAGGTATCAGTGAAATTCTCAGTTGACACTTTGCAGCGTCAAGGAATTACATGCTAGAAAAGCAGAGTTTTACAGGGTGGTTTTGCTGGGAAGAAAAGGTCATGTAGAGAAAGCAATTTGCATTTGGAAAATAGATTATTTTACAGATACTGGTTCAAATTGATAGTCATTCCCTGAATAACATCTGGTGCATTATCTCAATAGATGCGGTTATCTCCCATAGAAATGAGCTGAGCAAAAGATCTGTAGTAAGATTTGAAAATAACCTTTGTTATTATATGTCATTACCTCATAAGAATCAAAATACATGGGCCACTAATGACAATGAACAAGAACAATACCGTTTCTTGAACAGTCTGTTCAATGCATTTCCAGTCTCTAGCATGCACTTAAAATACAACAATATTACAAGCATTTATCATTTGCCTGGGCTATGGAGCTAATGAGACAGAAAAAGCATGAAGAATTTGGATGGATGAACTCCATTTGCCTAATTTCCAACTCAAACATAATGATATGAAAAATAAGTAGTATATGAAAAAAGGTTTTTTGTTTGTTTTGTCATGGGTTTTTTTTTGCAGTTCTTGTCTTGCAACAGCTTTGTTTGGGTCATTATGACACACAACAGGTATGTGTTCTTGTTAGCAGCAGCTGCCACTCTTGTGACATTTCTACTTCTTCCCTAGTGGTGGAGGACTGATACTAGGAAGATGTCAGGGTCTCTTCTCAGTCACAAAGGAAAAGAGGCAGTAAAGAAGATGTCTCTTACATCATTTATTTGATTACGTTCTCCATTTGTCAAAGCAGTGGAGCACAAAGCCCAAATGTATTTTGTGAAGCACACTGGAATCTTCTTGTTTTTAAGCATGCACTTAGAAACTTAGCAAACAAGGTTGGCTTTATATCTTTGATTACTCACTAGCATGTGTTTTGCTCCATCACATGGCAGCAGTAATTTACACATTTAAGGTGCTGCAAAAGTCCTTACCAGAAAGCTGTAGTTCCACTTGCATTTCTTTAAATGACATTGGAGGGGATGTAAATAAAATCTTACGCTGTGATTCCAAAAGCTTGTGCACCAAGTTTTGAGTTAGATGTTTTGATTTTGCTCAACCTTAGAAACAACATTCACTTTTTGGCAAAAATCTCTGATGCTGCAGAACGCCAAGTCATGTTCCCATTTTGAACATTAGGGGTTCAGACATCTGTTTCATTGGTTTTATTTTTCAGATAAAGACATGAAAAGCAGTGGTGACAAAATGTATTAACATAAGAATAATCTCAATGGCTCCATTAGTTGTGCAATTTACATGGACAGGTAAGAAAAAAACACAACATAACAAAACAAATGTAAGGCGATGTTCTTGTTGAACACTGTTTGGACTGTCCAGAGGCAATAGAAGGTCTTTTCAACCAACCACTGGAATTTATAGACAATAAATAGACAATTTATTGTCAGTATATAAGTAACAGGCAGTTGTTTTTCTGAGACAAGCACTGGTAAGTGTCTTGAATAAATTTTCTAGCTAAAAGCTGACCTGTTAATGCAAGTATGGTTGATATGGAGTTAAACAACCTTACAACAATCTATACCTTAACTTAATGTTCAAATCGTTGTCTACTCTTAAGAAATAACCACAGCATGATTATTTTATTTTCAAATTCAGTAGTCAGCACTATTGTCTTGCTACTTCAAAGAATTGAATAAAAAGGAAAAAAAAATCAGTTACAAGCACATGAACAAAACATATACAGCCTCTCTGATTCCTGAGTAAAACCATTTTCTCTGTATAATAAAAAAAAAAAAAAAAAAGGAACAGAACAAAAACTACAAAATGAGAAAGCAAGGACAAGGATATTTAACTTGTTCTACTCACAGAAGTAAAAAGAATTCTCAAGCATGAATTTTCCTTCCAAAACAGGAGGAAAAAAATATCAATGAAGCATAATAATAAAAAAAACCAAACAAACAAAACAAGCAAAAGAACAAGCTCTATTATCACACCTTCAAAACAAGTTACTTACTAAAAACTGGGCCCCAACAAACACTGTGATTGGAAAAATGTACTGACTCAGCATGTAGCTTAGTTTGTTACAGAATGCCTAAACCTGTTGCTTAAGAATATATATTTTTCTGGAGGCCTTTGTACTGGTCCCAGCTGGGCTAGAGTTAATGTTTTTAACACAGCTAATATGGGGCTGGGTTTGATTTGTGACTAAACCAGTCCTGACAACACCCTGATTTTTTTTTTTTCACCAAGCAGTGCTCACACAGCATCAAGATTCTCCTCCACACATCCTCCCACCACAAAAGCCAGTAGGGTGGAGGTGGGCAAGAGATTGGGAGGGGACACACCCAGGCCAGCTGACCTGAATTGACCAAAAGGACACTCCATACCATGTGATGTCACGCTCAGCAAAAATACTTTGGGCTGAGTTTTTCCAGAGTAGTCACTGCTCAGAGACTGGCTGGGCATCAGTCTGCTGTTGAGAGATGGTAAGTTGTTGCTTTGGCATCAGGTTGGTTATTCAGCTTCTGTTTGTTTGTTTTCATTTCCCCTCCCTTTTTTGTTAGTATTGTTTTGTTTGTTATTTATTAATATTAGTGTTTCAGGTTTTTTGTTGGTTTAGGTAGGTTTTTTTATGCTTATTAAACTAGCTTTGTCTCAACCCACAACTTTTCTCACTCTTGCCCCTTCCTGGTGTGGGGGTATGAGTGAGTGAACAAGTGTCTTGGTGGGAGCTTAGCTGACTACCCAATTAGTTTACCCATCTCAGCCTCCCAGGCCAGCTTTGGAAATGGAGAAGTCATTCTGCCTCAGCAGTTATGGAGCTTTGAAAACAGAGAGTTCTTGTCTGCCAAATACTATAGTCTGTGCAGCTTTTCTTTCTCACTAATCTCATATTTTGTTAAACAAATACTTATCTATGATCTGAATAAATGTGGGAAACCACGGAAAATATGAACAACTATAGAAGGCAGTGTGTTCTCATAGAAATAGTACTAATATTATTAATCTGTCTTTTGCTGCAATATTCCATTCTCCAAGTAACTGTCAATTACCACCATGTTGCTCTGCTAGGTGGGTTTTGTTTGTCTGTGTTGTCCTGTCATTTGACCATTTATTTCTTTGAGGGCTAAACACGGTTTGTACTTTTCCTGCTACTCTACTTGTGGCTGAACACATAGAAAAAGAAGCTATTCACAGAAATGTGGAGACTCTAATTTTACTCTGTGATTTTGCTGTGAAGTACGTATGGGATCAGAGAACCCAGTAGGGGTTAGGTAGAGCCCCTGCTGGAAGTGGATAATAATATTTATTGGTATTTGACATCTTCAGTGAAGCTGAAATCTTATGTAATGCAAGTGAAGATTTATTTAGGAACCTAAAAGACTTTAGCACCTGTCAGTAGGAGCCTGTGGGACACCAGGCATATACCATGTGATGTGGATGTGACTGCAGCATCCAGCTTGCTTTAGCTGTAGATAGACTGTGACTTCCTCATCCACTTAGGCATACAACTGATAAATGTAACTGAAGGTTCTTATCACTGCCTTAATCCTCTGTCTGCATTGCTTGCTATTATCTCGTATGCTTTGATCCTAGTGAGGCTGGAACTTTTTTTGGTTAAAGAATTCTAGTTTATTATGAGATTGCACGCATGGCCTCTGCAGGGCTCCAACACTGCCTTGTGACAGCATGGCAGAAGGAGATGAGATGCTGCTGACCTGTGGAATGCTATCACATACAGCTTGATTATACTCATAAATTATGTGTTTTGCATTCAAAGAATCATTAAAATGTGAAAAAACAAGCTGGTACAGAAATATGTGGTTTTCATAATGTAAGCAAAATAAGATTGTAAAATTGCTCTTAATTTGCTTGTAAATTAGAAGTAATACAAAACATACAAGGTTTTAGTTAGAACAATTTCTGTGGCAAAAGTGGCTAATAAGGCACTGGGTCGGTTGTCAATGGGTCTGCTGTCAATGGATATTTGGATTACTGAATACTTCTTTTTGTTGCTGGATCAGATCCTATGTACCCAGCCTTGCAGATTGCTGGCTAACTGAAGTAAGCCTGCTAACTAAATTTTTTACTCTATATCTGAGGAAAATTTACTCTTTATCATCTTCACTTTCTCTAAGTCAACTTCTGACAAAATTTCAGTGACAACTTGCAATCAGTTTCAATTGTAAATATATTTAACTCTATTTTAACATCATTTTAACTGTCTGTAATACAAGCCTGCTATTAAACTAAAAAAAAACCTATAAATAGATGCAAATCTTCTAGTTCTTCCAAAATACACATTTCTTCTTAGAATAACAAGCCCCTTTCATTTAGAAGCCTGTGAAGAAATTAACTTAGCAACGGTGCACTGATGACCACCAGATCTTAGGGTTTGTTGGTTTTTTTTCAAATGCTAAATATTTCTAAAGAAATGCAAGATAAATGTCTTTGAAATACTTGGTTTTTTTAGCATCCCTTTCAGCACAGCATTTCATTTGTCTCATATGTTTGCTTGTAGGTGATCTTATTCTGCAAGGTACCATATGCAACAGTTGATAAAAAGGTACCTAATAAATAATGTTTTATGCTTGTCACAGATAATTGTGGTGCACTTTACAGTAGCTTGGTTAAACAATTTCACTTCCTGTAGGGCTGTAAAGTTGGCAAGCAGCAAAGAAGAACTCTTCTGCAAAGTTTGCCAATGTATCCACTATTTATAACAGTACTGGGAGTATTTTCCATTCTCAAATCAGCAATTGGAACAATGAAGTAATTTTAAGTTATTCTGCTTCTTAATGTGCTCGTTGCACAGTAGTTACTGTATCATCACCTGCAATGTCTTGCAGTGCTGTAAAATTAAAACCATTTTCCTAACAAGTTTTCTGTAGGATCTTTCAAGTTAGTTAGAGATACAAAGTGATCCTACCATCTTCCTCATGATAATCTACACCTCAAATTAGTCTTCTACTCAGACACCCTTTAGTATTAAAGAGTCCTCTCCCAAAACAGGTCACTATCATCTCTGGCCAGTCTTAAATATAGTCTTATTTTGGTCACAGGAAGGTTTTCTTGGAGGTAAGTATGTAAGCAATACCTCTCCTCAACAATCACCAATATTTAAACTTCAATCTCTGAGTAGCTTTTCTTTAAAGCTTCTTTTGGTAACGTATCATCATAAAGGTAAGACACCTAGGGACATTCACAGTGACCTAACTCTTAACACCTGAAGCTGGTAGAAATTGTACACGAAATATACAGAAAGAGCTCCATGGGCCTCCTGTGATAAGAAGTAATTTATACTCATGGTGGGTTGACACTGGCTGGCTGCCAGATGCCCACCCAGCCACTCTGTCAGTCCCCCCCTCAACAGGATAGGCAGACAAAATAAGATGAAAGAGCCCCTGAGTTGAGATTAAGGCCAGGGAGATTGCTTACCAGGTACTGTCAGCAGCCAAACATACTCAACTTGGGGAAAATTTATTTAATTTATTGCCAGTTAAAATGTAATCTGTAAATCAGAAGCAAAGACACAAAATTAAAACAGCACCTGCTTTTCCCCAGACTGAACTTCACTTCTTCATTCCCAGCTCTGCTACCTCCTCTGCCATTCCTGAGCAGCACAGGAGTATGAGCAATGGGGGTTGTGGTCAGTCCATAACATCCCTCTGCTGCTGCTTCTTCACACTTCCTCCAGCTCCACAGTGGTCCTCTCCACAGGCTGGAGGGCTACCCTGGCTCTGGCTGCTGGAGCACCTCTCCCCATCCTTTTTCACAGACTTTGGTGTCTGCAGAGCTGTCCCTCACACTTTTTGTCCCCCTTACTCCTCTGCCTGTCCAGAATTTTTGCCCTTTCTTAAATATATGTTTACAGAATCAACTCCACCATCACTGATAGGCAGCTTTATCTGCCTTTTCTTTTCTGCCTTTTATCTGCCCTTTCTTTGAAGGAAGAGGGAAGAGAAGAAGGGGAATTGACTTTCCAGATGAACTTGTAGGTAGATGAAGAGAGACCATTGCTCAGTTCAGATTTTGAGTTTACCTAATGCTTCTCATAATACTTACCTACATGTATATCTTTGCTCAGGTGCTTATATGCTGTCTGGAAGAGAAATTAATAAAAAAAATATGCCTGAGTGCTTTCCTAAGCCATGGCCAACATCTATATGTAAACAAAAGAGAGTCTATTCCAGTTTATTTTAAATATACTATTGGGGAAAAAAATACAAACCAGAAAGCACATCCCTTGAGTTGTCACAGTAGGCAATGAACTAAATACAAAGCCAAGAGAGAAGAGGTCCTCTTCTGTGTATGCCAGATCCTTCAGCTCTCAGTAGTGGAGGAACAATATCATTTCTCCTAGGACTTATTAGCTTTGTTAATTTGCTTCTACTCTGAAATCTTCATGAAAGAAAGATTAACATAGGAGTAGAAGATAATTTCTGTCCAGTAACAAAGTGCAGTGAGACTACAAGGAAATAATAAGGCAATCACTCTAAGTCTAAAAGACCAAATATTGATAGGGCAGGTAGAGTAAAAATGTACAAATGGACTGGGGCATACTGAAACAGATACAAACACCTTTAAGTTTCTTTCCCAGATGGCTTTTGGGAGAGGGAGGTGCATCAGAGAGTATGTGGCATGAAAATCTAGTTATTTTCCCTTTGTATGCAAATCACGGCAGTTTGGGTAATTTGGGGGTTTGGGGAGTAAGACTGGTTTACTTTCAAACTGGAGAATATCTTCCACGTCCTATTAAAAAAAACAAAACACAGACACACCAAAATCCCACAAAACAACCAACCACCACCAAAACAAAACGACCACAAAAATGAAACAAACAAACACACATTAAGAAAGTCAAAAAGAAGCACTACCTACAAACACAGATTTTGAAAGATGGCAGAAAAATACAGAGCCTTGTACTCATGGACAGGACCATCTGCTTTCATTTATCCTGGTAATATGAAGTGGAAAATTATGTCTCGACCTCAGCAAATTTCCTTTACTGTAAGAAGACTGTCTTTGAGGTGTTTAGAACCATCGTAATAGTGCCTATATTAATTAAACTTTTTCACATTGCATGTAAAAAGCATATCAAATTATATTTAAGACAGCAGTTCTCAAATAATTTCTGTGGCTGGATTCATTTGCAGTCACACTTCCAAAAGCACAGTTTCTAGTATGGAAACTGTTGGTCCAAGGGAAAGACCAGATGGTCTCTGTCTTGACACGGAGTTTAGAGTCAGAAGAGCACAAACTTGGTGCAGTACAATGGTTCTCAAGTGGCATGTGGTGCTGCTTTGCTCCATTTGATGGGCTGGGACCTTAATTCTCTGTGGCAATCTGGATCTGAATAGAAGCACAAAATGGTAAATACTTTTGAGCTTCAAGGGCATGCTCATTATTTAGAGATGTAGTGCATAGTCCTTACAGCTATATAGAGCAAAATCATGCTAGTAACTGACAAACAGCAACCAGCAAAGATATTAAACCTGTATCCTAGCATCCCTTGAGTAGTAATTGTAATTTGAAAACACCCAAATCTCAAGCTAATGCCTCATTTAGGTTTGGAATGTCCTATATATAAAGGTGCAGTGCAACCAGTGAGGATCTGTAGAATGAGTGTTAACAACCTGAAAGCCTCATCATGTTTGAGGAAAAGGGGTAAGGTTACTTTACACAGGGTAGAGCTGTGGACTGTCTGTCCACTGACACTTACAATGAGTCTCTTAGTTTACTTTAATTAATAAAAGTTCCAGTTTGGGAAGTCTAAAATAACTCCACAGTGAAAACCAAAGTGAAGTAAGTGATAATGATCACCAGATTCACTTTTAAAAAACACACTCCTGCTTTGAATGCAAATGCTAATGCCTTATTTTATTTAGAGCATAAAAAGTAGTTAAAACTACAATTTACTGAATCTAGATGTAGAGCAAATATGTTACGAACTGAGAACACCTGACCATCAGAACTTCCAGTCCTGAGTGGCACAGGAAGCACAAACTAATCAGAGAAACCCTGACAAGTTTATAAAATAAGTGTCACCAACAAACTACAAATCCCATTATTTTCTCCTAAATCTCTATTTTTCTACACTTCTGCTGCCTTTTTTTTTTTTTTCTCTAAGGATAATGCATGTTCATCAGCATAGTTTTATGTGTGGATTATTCTTTACAAAATGTTTTCTCAATGCACTGTATATGTAAGAATCTTATGCTGACAGACAAATCCCAGGGTTTGCTGTCAGTCTGGTCTGCATATGATTTACCTCTGGCTTTTTAGCAATGAATCATAATGTCCTTATCACCTTCCTGTTATACAGCAGCTGGCATTCAATCTTCCCAACTTCTGGTTTTGGATTATGTGGAGCAATTATTTTAGGACTAGTAGTATACCACACAGAAATTGTAATGGTAGGGTGCAGAACCTTATGGGCTTTACAGAGGTTGTTCAGAGATGTGCTGGACTGGTTTCTGCACAGAAACTTAGAAGTAGGTCTGTTTCATTAAGAGTTCTAGTAATACTGGTGAACATCTGATGGCTGGGAGCTATTTGATGTTCTGAGAGAGCACTGCAATTCACAGAAAATGCTCCTACATGTTCATCTACTTTGTGTTTTCCACTCACACTGAGTGCATATAAAATGCAATATATATGAAAATGTTTAGAGAGAAAAAACTGTGAGTCAAATGGTTATGGGTTTTGTTCTGTACTCTGCTTTTTGTTGCTTATTTTTTGTTGTTGTTTTGTGGGGTTTTTTTCACTGGACTGGATCAGATGAACCATGATCCAGAGGCAGTCCCTTTGAAGAACAAGTTTTGGTCTTTATCACTTTATCATCTCCATTTCAGTGATATTCCAGATAATGATATGACTGGAGATTAATAGTATGTCTTGTTTACCTGCCTTTATGGTTCCACTAAGTATCTCATTTGCACTGCCAAGAACTTGTGCTCTCATGACTGCATGGTGCACAGTTTTTATGTGTAATTTCTTTGAAGTCCCAGCTTTGGTTATAATGTGCTAACATTTTGAGGTTTCCCAATTCTGAGTGCCTGATACTGTAAGAGGCAAATGTCATAGTTCATGAGAATGACTTTGAATAGCATGGCACTCAGCAGGCATGTCAGCTAATGCACTATGGCACAAAGCCACGCACATCTTCATCGTGACAGGGTTTGCAGTGGCATCCTGGATCATGGGAAACAAGGTTGGTACATCTTGCACTCACCTGGCTCAGACCTGGGTCAATTATACCCAAGTTCCTTCTGGATTTAGCAAAATAATTCTCTCTGCAAGGCAGCAGGCAATGAACAGCAGGCAGGGAACAGCAGGCAAGCAGCACTGACAGTCAGGAGACTGGGACTCTGGGAAAAAAAAACAAGGAACAAACCAAAATGACAGAAGTTACCATGACACTCATCATTTTAATTTCACTCTCTATGTTTTTTAAATACATGTGTTCTCTAAAGACTTTTTTTTTTTTTTAACAGCAATAGCATCTTTCTAGTCACTGAGATATTTTCTGTAAGTTATGGAAATGTTTTAATCACTTCATTTCTCATCTCCATCCAGAAAGGATCTGATTCTTAAGCAAAAACATAAACATTCTGTTCCCCATTTTCTTCAGTCTTTTGGTTTTGCTGCAGACAGCTTCACAGCCCAGAGTTTGGAACGTGTAATGGAGCCTGTACATTACATTACACTGAACTTCAATGAGGTTAAAACCACAGTGTTGTTTGTAACATAAACATATTTTTCAAACTAGTTGGTTGGATCGATTTCAACATTAAAATTATTTTTTCTCTTCTTTATTAGTATAACGACAAATAACACCCTCCAGCAATCTTGTAGTATTCCTTTACTACACTATAAGAACCATCTGCCAATCTTGAATAAGCTTAGAATAATTTCCCCCATGTTTCTTGTCCAAACAATTTTGCCATGAGTAGGTTTTTCATTAGGATTAGATGTTTTGGGGGAAGTGGGACAGCAGAACAGAAATTGAGGCTTCTTTGGGGAGCCAGATGTATAAGAAATACTATAAAATAAATAAAAGTATCTAAAACGTCAATAGTTTCTTGCAATGACTGTCTTGTCTCCATCTTAAGTTAAAGTGTAACTACTCAGATTTCCCTTCTGATCTGAAATATTCATGCTTTTCTGAGCTAGAGCTATATATATGCATACAGACCAGTTAATATCCATTCTAACAAAAGCAATAATTTAAGTTATAGTTTCTTAAAGGAAGTATTAGAAGCCAAATCATTTGTTCCAGGGACTACAATTATATCTTTGGCCCATACAGCTATGTACTTACTTGACTTTCCTTTCATGGTAGTTGCTTTAGAATTAATGGACCATATTAATGGTATCAAGGCTAAAACAGGTGTTTGTGTTGCAACCTTGTAATGGAGAAAAAGAGTTCAGCTGCTACCAGGAAGATGCTTTTACAAAGTACAATGGACAAAGTCACCTCAGCTCTTATCTCTGCTATCAAAGATTCCACATAAAAAGCAGCTGCTTTTTATTTTATTTAGTTTTAAAATCCAATTTATTTGGAAACAGATAAATTGTCATTTAAAATTAGGAGTTTTGTAAGGAACCTAAGCAAACAGATTATCTCTTAGATGTCAATGTTAAGGTTATGCACTGTTTGTAAAAGGATAAGAAAATTTATACATGGACACACGTGCTCAGGAATGGTAGAAAAATACATTAGAATGGGAAAAGCATAGCAATCAAACTCACTAAATCTGCAATTTTCGTACTTACATGCAATATTTTATACATTCAGCTATCTCAATAAATTAACAGAGATTGAGTTAGGAATTTGTCATTTCAGATGACAGATTCAGCAGCTCATAAAATTCAGCCATGAAGAAGGAAGAAAATAAGAGTCACAGTTAAAAATAGAAAGCCTTTGAAATGAATGTCTTATCTCCATCCTCAGTGAAAATAGTCAAGGTTTTTTTTCCCCGATCACAGGTTGATAAAAGTGCACTGGTATTATATCAGATTAATTGACTTTGACAGAAGTACATGGATTAAACCAACTAAGCATCTGGCCCACTTGAGGTACCAAAATTAACGTCTTGAAAAACACACCCATTTAAATTCACTAAAACATTTAGATTAGCACAGCATCAGTGTGCAGTAAGGCAAAAACTCAGCTTTTTTAAAACTTGTTACAAGTTGAAACTGTATGATTAAACTTATTCACCAGTCTGAAATCTAATAGATATGATTTTTACCATTACTGGTAAAAAAAAAAAAAAAAAAAAAAGACCATTACTAGCAAAAGCCTCAGGCAGACCTCAAGACTGAGGAGTGAGTCGTGGGTGCATGAAACCTTCACTGTAGGCATCATAATCTTCCCAGAAAATGTCTCGGGGTGTTAATTGCACATGGTAAAACTCCCTTCACAAAACCCTGGAGGAAGACCAGAGCTGTGAACCTTGGGATACAGAGGAACACCAGGAGGCCTAGCATTAAAGCAAAGCAGTAGGTAATAGAACATCTTTTTCTGTATAATAATTTTCATTGCATTAGTAATGAAATTTCTCTGTGGCAAGTAGAATATTTGGGCTATTAAGCAGTTAAAAGATTAACGTGTCTGAGCCCAGAACTAGTGTAATTTACTGAGTTTTTCTTTACATGTACCACAGTATTTGGTGGTGTTTTGGATTGGGGTGGAATCTCAGCACATGAGAACACAGCCAGCGTTCATTTTCCTTTCTGGACTGGTAATTCAACCAAGCTAAGCAACAAGAAATGCTGTGATTAGGCTTATTATGCAAAGGTAATCCCATGCTGGAAGGGACAATAGACAACCTGATTCAAGGGTAACAGGGTCTAGGTTAGCCTTTTCTTCTCCATGACCACATTATCGCAGAGAGAAATCCACAATCATGGGGTCGTCTTGATGTTCAATATTTCTAGAACCTCTGAGTGGGTGGGTTGAGCACATGGCACTCTAGTTTGGCACTTTAGAAAGCCATTAAACAATCGAGCCACTGTCACAAGGCTAATGAGCTTGGCACTTTGGAATGTTGTATCTTTTGTTGTTACAATGCTTTAAATCGGTGACACAATGCTTAATGCCACAGAGCTAGTCTCTTTCTTTTAGATGAAGTACCTTCTAATTGCATTTTTAGCCATCTTCCCAGGCTTAACGACAATGCTTCATAGTCTTAAGTGCAACAGCTTTTCAGCATGGCCCATGATAACTACATGATTGGATGGCAAAATAAATAACAACTAGTTTCTCACCATTTATATTAAAACAGTATTTTTAAGCAGTTGCTCAGAACACTACATCTTGCAGCAGTGCTTCTTAAATGCTCTAGGCTGCTACCACAGAACAGTCTTATTCTTATAAGCTTGATGGAAAGATTAGGTGTCAAATTTAATAAACCCTTTGGCTCTTTTTCTATTATTCTATGCCATGGGTCCCCTCTGCTTTGAAGTAAAATATTTTTTCATTTGGTGGTGGCAATAATCCAAGTATATACACCACCATATATCATTCAATATAATTTGGACTGATTGGCAGGTTTAAAGCTAACCTGTATTAATGAATTTCTGCATATGTAATAAAAGTGGTTCAGACAGACTAGGGTAAAAATCTTATTAGTAAAGTATAAGAAAAGCTGTACTTGAATTAACAGAATTTTCATTTCTTATGCACTGAAGGATTCTAAAACCTAGGTATGACTCCAGGTTTAAGGAAAACAAATATTCTTGCTAATAATCAAAAGTAGTCAGTAAACTGGCTAGCCTATGCCTGTATGCCTTCTTTGAGAACAGTTTTTTTCTGTCACTTACACAAGCCCTTCAGATGTGATTACATTCAAGTTGAGCTGCATAGGAATCCTTTGTCAGTATGAGGATGCTAGAGAACGTTTATTTTTCCAGGACTGAAATGTCTCAGTGGGGATGCACTGGCTCTTATTGAAATTACACAATGAAGGATTTTGAAGGGGGTCCCTGTATGACTTCATGATCAGAGAACAATGAATAGCTTGCTAGCTGGAGAGTGATCAGGGTTATATGAAATTATATTTAAGCCTGTAGTTTTAATCAGATAGAACAGGGACATGGGTCTCATTTGCAATTTGTGTGACTAGATTACTAGTCTGTTAACTATTTTTTTTTTTGCTCTTTATCCTCTAAGAGTTGGAGGGTACCAATTCTAAGTGTTGAACAAAATCAGAAAATCTCCATTTTTTTCAGGATACAGTGCTTCATGCGTAGCTTGGAGGGTTGTATGTGACAATTGTTCAAAGGGAATGAATCACCTTGACATGGGGTGTGGAACTGAAATAGGTTCTGATGGTTTAAGTGAAATACAAAAATATCACAAGGCATTTCTTGAAAATCTTAAAGCAAACATGATAATGCATTGCAAAACTCTCCGGGAAAAGCAACACTTAAGTTGCACAGTGTGTAGGTACTGCTCTGAACCCTCAGAGACTGTCATGACTGACTTTTCATGAAAATAGCATGACCTACTTGTAAACAGACATGAATGAGTAGGACTAAAATGCTGCAATAGGCAAGGACTAGTGAAAGGACAATCTGCCTAGGGGTAAGAAATAAATGGAAAGTTGAAAGACAGGAATATTCTCCAGGTAGTACATTAAAACAATCCTTTGGGTTTGGGTGGCTGGTTGGAAAAAACAGAACGGGAGGACAGGACATAACAAAAATTATTTCAGACACTCACAACAGTGTCTTAAGTATCTCTACAAACATTTGGAAAATGAGGTGGGATGAAATGAAAGCTGATGAGTTTTGTTAATGAGTATTTGTTGAAATTCAAAATATCAACCCTCTGTATTTCAAACTTTGTAGGACAACAATGACTTGCTCAAAGAGTGAGTCATAATTGCCCCTTGGGGTTCCTGTATTTACCTTCAGTGTCCCTGTTATTGTCCTTTGCTTTATATAAGGAATCAGAGGAAATGAAACAGTTTCTTATGAAATACTAAAGTATTTTTGTTTCTTGGCAAAAACTTGAATGGTACGTTCCACTTACAAAAGTCTCTATAGCCTGAAAGCTGATCAAGGTCAGAAGACACTTCAATAGCAGATGTTCCACTGACCCTATTACTTGTAATGATTCACTGTCTTATGTACAGCTTTTTTACTCCCAATTACCCTTGCCTGCAGTTTCGCAGACCTGATTCTAGATAAGATGAAAATTTCCTATACTTTAATAATTTTTTTTTTAAAAAAGGGGAAAAATAAAAAAAAGGGGGGAAAAAAAAAGGGAAAAAACCCTTTGATAATGGAGTGCAGGTGGAGCTCATTTGGAGTAATGAGATTCTGAATGGATGTTTTGCAAACAGAACACTTTTTGTGACCTAACAGCTCATCCAATTCACATGCTGTTCCTAAATGCTTTGTTTTGTTCCTTCTGAACTCAAGTGGAAATGAAGGTTTCTTCTGGTGATGTTGGTGCTTCAGGAAGGGAGGTACAAATTAGCAGGCTGTCATTTAAATAGGAAGTCACTTATTCTCCATTTTTTTTTTTTGCTTGAGCTGCTTTTGCTTTCTGCCTATTTCCTCAGTCAGAAGGACTGAAACAACACTGACAAGCAAATGAGTTCAGCAATTGGAATTTTGGAATTATTTTAGGCACCCAGATAACCAACAGCCACTCTATTCTGTCACGGCCATGGTTACTACAGGGCTGCCCACAGGGCTCTTTAACATGGTATGCAGGGAGCTCAAGATCAGAGTTCAGTTTGTAGAGTATTACTTAAATCCTGGTTGATATCCTTATATGTTATGAAATAGTTGTGAGGAGGGGAATGAAGATGTTGTGATAACTCCTGCGTACAGAAATTTAATATTAAAGCTTACAGGATGCAGAATGCTTTACTGGCCACCAACACAGGCACTCCAAGGGGGTTTCTTTATTCAGCATATCCTATCAGCTATTTTTTGGGGCTTGTAAATATACTGGGGACTTGTAGCCTTTGTCACTACTTGGTCTAATGAGGCCTGTCATTAGCTATAAAATCTCTATATTCTGTATTATTGGTTATATAATATGTTCCCAAATATCTCTAGCCACTTGATTTCTGAATCACAACCTGGAGTGACTCATTTTATTCCCTTGAATAACTAAAAAAATTAAAGATTGCAAGTATAAAATGCAGAAACAGCATTTGTAATTGTTTCTTGCACTTCTAAGGAAGCAACTATCCCACAAAGCATCCCTACCCAATGGTCCAAAATGCCAGCCTGATTCAATAGGATATGATTATCCCTGGTGTAAGGAAAAGTAGAGATAGAGATTAGAACCACATAATGTAAATTTTACAACACCAATAAGAATACTCGTCTACAAAACAGAGCAGTAGCAAGACCTGAGAGTGATTAAGGATAATGCATTAGCCATCTGCACAGTGTCTGGTAGCAGCAAGAAGGTAAACAAAGTCTTGGCATGTCTTATGTCCCTAGAATTGAGATTTATAAATCAGAACCTAAATACACATATATAGAGCAATAGAAAAGCCTCATTTGGAACTGAACTTTTCTTCTTAGGATATTATATCAAGACTATATAAAGCTGGAAAAGATCAAAAAACACACAAAGGTAGGTATTTAGACTAACACTGAAAACAAAATAAATGCTTCATAAGAAATGAGCAAGCAGACTCTTGTCAGTAAGCACAAAGGAAACTGAGACCTTGGAGAAAAATCTGGGATCTAAAATACCCTAAAAGGGAAAGACAGATGCCAGGGCAAGGCATTTAAATACAATAACAACTAATTGAAAACCAAACATGTAAGAATTTAAGTGAAGGGAGAGATTAGTAGCCTGAAGTAATTTGGACAGAATTAGGACACGCACGAATAGCTGTTGCATGCTGCAAAATAATAAAGATTGTGCATCAGCTCAAAGGAGTACTTAGCTAACTCATCCTAGCCAGGTTGTGCCCATGAAAGAACTTCAGGAAAGTAAACAAAATTGTCCTGTAGATAACCTATCCACATTAACATGCTCAAATATTATTAATCTTCTCTGGCTGTGATTTAGCTTCGGTGGTGTAGAGCATACATGTGACATAATCTGCTGCTCAGCAGTAAAACCCATCCCTCACAAAAAAATTTAGGACCTGTTTTTAAAGATATCCTTGCAGTAAAACATAGTGAAGAGGATAGTGAGGATGGGGGAAGAACAGTCAAACTTTATAACATGGGATACAAAAGGAAACGTTTCCCATAACCTCTGTGCAACGATTTATGGCATAGAGATAGTCCCAATGCAAAGCACTATATAGAGACTACATTTTTCTAACTGCTGCTGCACATGACAAGACTATCTTGATGAAAAAAAATCCATTTTTTGCAGGAGAGCTCAGGCCATTACAGATTTTGAGAAGGAAATAGGTGGAGAGCTGCCCTCTCTTTTAAAATGAATAAATTCCCAAGTGGAGTATTTAATTTTCTTCTCAGGTCTTACAATTTCTATCCAAAATCAGCAACTAGTAGAACTGGAGCTAAGGAAAAGCGACAGAATAAAAGCTTCCTGTTCTCAACATTAAAGAGCACTTTGAGAAAAAGCAATGGTAGATTCCTGTTTTCCTTTGGTAGAGTTTATCTAGACAGAGGTGGCTCACAGCCTTGTAGTTCTGTTGGCAAATTTTACAGAGATGGTAGATAGGGTTTTGGACAGGATCAGAGAAGCAAAAAGGCAGCACTTTCCCTTTTCTTTATATAACTACCCCTTTAACTCCCAGAATCATGGAATGGTTTGGCTTTGGAGGTACCTTTAAAACTCATCTGCAACTAGAGCAGGTTGCTCAGAGCCCCGGCCAACCTCACCTGGGATGGGGCATTTACCATGTCTCTGGGCAACCTGGGCCATGGTCTCACCATGATGATCTCTGAGAGCTTGCCTTATCAAAGGCATTGTGGGGGAGAGAAGTTGAGGTTTTTAGATGAAAGCCACAATTAAATATTTGGAGCAATATAACTGTAAAAAAAGTGTTTCTGAGGTTGCACCCTGCCAGACAAAGCCAGGCCTCCTGTGACTTTAAAATCCCCGAAAACCACAGAAACTCATTTTATATTCACGTATTAAATTTGTTGTTATGTAGATAATGTTACACTTTCCACTAGAAAACAAATGTGATCAGAATCAGGAACAAGAAATGCCATCTGCTACAAAAATGGAATGTATGCCATCATAAAGCAGTCTTTTAATAAATTAGATCTGTTTATGTATCAATAGATGTTTATGTATCTAACAGGACAAGGGAGAGACACACTCCATGAAGCCTAAAGTTTCAAGGTTTACACTACTCACTGGTCAAAATTAGGACCCTCAGTTCTTAGACTATGCATGCAAATTTTCCCTTTGCTTTAAAGATGAAATCATACTTCTAGCTAAATCAATAGCAAATAACGTTTCTCTGCCAAAGCCATAGTGTCCACTGCCAACTAAATATTCAGCTGTTAATGGGAGGTCTTCCACTAACTCCATCATCTGTATTCCCACTCAGCAGTCAGAAGCGAGGCTATAGCTGATGTGTGTGGAACTGGAAAGCTGCAGAGGTTTGGAAAGGCTGTCACTAGAAATGCTTACTGCAAACATCTCCTGCAACACACACACAACTAGGAGACAAAGCACTGCTTCTTTCATTGGCAACGTATCCCACCAAGATGTGACATTTGGCAGCGTGCAAACTGGGATAGGGACGAAGAAAATATTTATTTTCTTCTAAAAGAAATATTAAAAAAATATTTATTTTCTTCTATACACTGGCAAAAGTTGCATTTGGGTAAAATATTGTGCGTATTAGTATGAGTTATACTGGTGCCTGGTCTTACTCAATAACAGAATTTGGACCTCTCTAATTAGCCAATTAACATATTTCAACTGTTATGGAACTATACCTATATTTGTTTTGAGCATGGTTTTTGAATGATATAAAAGGGAATCTCTTGCCATTCTGTAGGTTTAGCTTTAAATAGGTAGTTCCATTTTTATGCATTTCATTTCTCAAGTAATGAATCAGAAAGGATAAGAAGTGGGGAACAAATGTCCAATGTTTTCTTTTATCATTTAGTATCCTATCAATTAACTTACTATAGAAATTTAATCCATTTTATTATGGATTCCGCCTTTCTTGAGGGGAGAGGGGATGGGGAGGGGAAAACGACATCTTTACCAAGTTTTTAAAGAACAAAAAAATCAGAAAAGTTGTAGTGGTGATTCAGAAGTAAATTTAATTAAAACTTTGCAGGAGTAACTTCAGCGAAGCCACAAGACTTTGGGACTGAATTTTGCTTAATATGTCTAAGGTTAATTTTCTTTAGTACTGTTAATCTTAGATAGCATTAACTTTTGTGACTCTAAACCTCCAGTCATTGCCATGTAGCACGTTTCTTGTAATATCCTTCTATATTTAGAGTATGAAACAAAGCACCTGGAAAGTGAGAGGAAAGAAGGCAACTGAGAAATATTGGTTATTTTTCCTTCTTTGACAGTCTTGACCTTGACTAGGTACTGAGGACTCGGGATTAACAAAAACAAGTAGCTGCTAAAGCACCTGATCACATCCAAGAGCTCAATTCCAGTACACAGAAGAGGTGAGACAATTCTGGAAACCAAATAACATGCACACAGGACAAATCATACTCGGAAATATTGTATAATTTAACCTTTCATTAGACATAGTCTTGAGTCACTTTTTAGACAGCATTTACTTCTGGTTATGTACAGATTCAATTTACATCTTGTTACTAGTCCACTCTGCTTTGTCAAGAGAAAGCTCTGGAATGCTTTTGGGTAACAAACAGGAGAAGCTGGAAGCCACTGTGCCATTGGAAAAGCTATTCTCTGATCTCTGTGGGATGAATCACAGGACTGGAGTCCTGCCATCCATGGCTACAAACTGTTCAGGAGGGACAGGAAAGGAGCAACAGAGGTGGGGGTTGCTCACTACATTAAAAAAAAAAAGGATTGATTACATATAGCTGTCTTGGCAAAACAGCAGGGCAGAGATTAAGAGTTTATGGGTGAAAATTAAGAGACCAAACCCTCATTAGAAAGCTTGTGGCTGATCCTTACTACAAGGCATCTAACCAAAAGGAGATTGTTGAAGTGTTCTACCTCAACTGCAGGAATCA
The DNA here is from genome assembly GCA_024611195.1 of Ceyx melanurus. Taxonomy (NCBI): domain Eukaryota; kingdom Metazoa; phylum Chordata; class Aves; order Coraciiformes; family Alcedinidae; genus Ceyx; species Ceyx melanurus. The sequence continues at coordinate 25,591 of JANHGL010018129.1, forward strand.
TCATGCCTGCAGGCCCTGATCCTGATGAGGTTTCAGCCACTCCAGCATCTCCTGGCAGTGTGACACAGTAAACTGTAAGCACTCTTGGAGACTCTTGGATAGCACTGAAGATAAATTCCTAATCCATTTGATTCAAAAACCCAAGAAGAGGAGATGTGTTATTGGACCTTATGCACACCAACACAGAGGATCTTACAGGGAGACATCACTTCTCTTTTGCCCTTTTTTTCTGTCCTGATGTTGAGAGACTTTTATGATTATTTTGTTATGAAGCTTCTCTTTTCTGATGGGTTTCTCCATGGAAGAGAAGGACTGTGGTAAAATATTTACTTACACTTTCTCAACTCCTAAATTAGAAGCCAATGTAGTCTCTTCAGGGTGCACTTCTTTGTCAGTGCAAAAATGAAATGAGAAATGAGAAAATGCTGCTATTGTACTTGAAAATTTACTGTCTTAGCAAAGTTATGAGGGTAGAAAAACATGTCTCTATTGATCTGAATGTACATGCTGTACTTTGATCAGGCAAAAAGTTCTATCAGACATCACTTTTCAGATTGATTCTTCTCTCTGGAGACTGATATTATGAACCAAAGCAAGACAACACATAACAAGCTGTTGTGTGCAGGAGAGTTTACCATTTTAGTGGAAGATCTAGCATCTGTAGAAGACCAGGAGATAGCTAGGTTTAATTCAGAAATCTTTAAATTTTCAGTTATTCACTATATTTTAGATAGATAGTAAATCAAGATCAAAATGTATCAACTGCTTTCTTTGTTCTTTCAAATATGTTATTCTATCACCATTTTTTTAGAGCAACAGAACATGGCAGAGAACTGAAGCTGAGAATGAAACAGATTTTGAAAAGTAGCTTTTAATGCAGTTCTACCCCTACTTCTTGACTAGTATTACTAACACAAATGCAGTAATTACTGGAAAACTGGGGATTTTTAACAGAGCCTGTGGCACCACAGGTGCAAACTTCTGTTTTCAAACACACATGTATCAGAGAACAATGCACCCACTCTGTGAAGATTTATAACATAGGTAAAAAAGTGCAGACACTTCCATAGACTTGCATATAGCAAGGAAAAAAAGTAGCTTTCTAAAATGGATACCCAAGATGATAATTTATAAACAATATAGTTAAAAATAAACAAACAAAGACTAAAAAGGCAGAATTAAAAATTGTCAGTGATACTGGTAACCTAATTAACCACGAACTGCTTTAAAATGCAGCAATGTCAAACTACATTTAGGTCCTTAAATACTGACAGGCTGAGAAAAGCTGCCAGTAAATATCAGCTTGAAGACTAGGTTCCAATATCTTCTATTTGTTCTACAGAATGTTATACTCTATTGGTTGTCTTTGACCAAAAAAGGATAAAAAAGGACAGATGTATTAATTTTATGCTTCATTTGCACATGGGAAAGAACAAGATACCTTTTTTTTTGTACTCCCTTGAGAAGATTTGAACAGTCACTGATGTTGGTAAACAAATACAAGAGTGACATAAGGATGCCTTGTAGTTTCCTGATCTATATTTTTATGCAAGGAACTAAAACCAAAAACAGGGGATGATGGGGGGGATGACACATGGACCAGACCAAAAACAAACTCACAACACCCCCCCTCAAAACCCCTAAATATTTAGCACTTAAATTTGTTTGCCAGTTTACATGGGCTGATTTGTTTCTGTTGCAGATAAAAGTGGCCAGGAAGAATTAACTATCATGGGGTTTTAAGCTCTTCTTAAAGCTTTTACTCTTTCCATTTGTGAGAACTTTTACTTGGGTTCTCTGGTTCATTTACTATATTACCTATTAGGTTCTCATTTCTCTCAGCCTCTCTACTGAGGGTTTATATGAATTCTCAGATTTATATGACACTCTGTGTGGAGTAAAAGCCTTTTTGCATGCAAACATTTTAAATGGAAAATATTTAATCTTCTGTGGCACTCAATTAATTTCTCAATTCTCTTTTTCTGAAGACCGAGACACAAAGTAGCCATTGCTACAAACACACATTACTACTTTTTTTTGCTACTGACTCAACTGGGTGAAGAAGTGGCCATGTCAGGCTCAGCTCAATGATGAGGCTGTTAACAGAAAGTTAAAATATCACATGGTCCTTCACGTGCACTCTGGGCTTCCAAATTACCTTCTCTACTGTGTGTGCAGCTTCTGAGGTGCATGGTGCTACTGTTTCTAGGCAGCCCGTGACATGGAGCCCTGGCACACAGCTTGAAGCCTAGGACACTGAAAACCCTCAGCCCTTCCTCTTCCTTTCAGACCACGCACCTTAAATTTCTCATGTGTTGTAGCCTTCAGTAGACTTGTCAATTAATGGATTCTGCAGGGAAGATAATGCTGAGTAAAGCATCTGAGAGCTGAGTGGTTTGAGGGATGTGTGAATGACTGCAAATTTATTTCTCAGGATTCTCTGTGTAATGGGCTATAAGTCAGTACAGGTATAGTATCAAAGTCTGTTTCTCCTGGAGAAAGTGAGAATAAAATCAAGGAGACTAATGGAATATAAAACGCTTGCTTATATCCCTGAGAGAGCTCTCTGTGTTACTTTCCTTCTCTCAAGTATATGCAGACATACGTTACGTGGTCTGAGCTGTGCTTTCTGGGGCACAGCATTTGCTATCCCGTGCAAGTGAGTAAGCTAGAAGAAAAGAGCATGCTCTTAGTCATGTATTAACCAGCTGTCAGTTCTTCTTTGCACACCTAATTAAGTAAGACAAGAAGTAAGAAAAGCTAAGTCTTAAAGCCTCAGCACGTTCCCTGGACTGATCTTGGGGCAGTGTAGCTTTGGATTTGGACAATGCAGGTGACTGATGAAATAATAACAGCAATAATAATGTGAGCTCGACTTTGGATTGAAAAGACTTTAACCTGAAATTAAAATTTTGTCTTGATTCTTCTTTTTCTTTTTTTTTTTTTCCCCTGGAGGAAAACATCCCTGGTGTTTCAACACTTTGTTTTTCCAGCCTTTTGTTAGTCTCTTCACACCTAAGACCCTTGAATTTTGAATTAATATTTTTCATGGACCATCGTCTGAAATTCCTCTGTATAAAATACATTTTCCAAAACACTTGTAGTCACAGTTCATCCTGAGATGAAAAGATATGTTGGATTAATATATTTTTATACAGTATGTACTGGTGAAAACCTTAAGAAATTACAAATTTGGACTGTCAGGGGGAAGAGTGAAAGAGGAAATTTGAACCTGTGTGCTGTTCTGTTCTCCCTGAAGTCCAGATTTGCTCGTCCTTCCTTTGTAGCTCTTTTCATCCTATAAGAATAGAGAGCAAAGGGACCACCTTATAGCTGGAAATAACCAACAATAGTAATTACTGTTTCTCACAGTATGACAAAATCAGCTGACAGAACTCTCCAAAATTACACACCACCAAAACAAAAAGTTAAGTCCACGCAGTTTTTCCTCAGTTGCATCTGTTAATATGACTGCTTTACAACAGTCAGAAGTGCCATCTGCTGCTACTTACAAGAATCCCACTCTCTCTCTCACCCTTGGGTAAAAGGGACTCATGATGAAGCACTAGCATCTGTGTTTCTAGCAAAACAGTAAACTCAGTCTTCAGCTCGTACCAGAGTTAAGTGTAGCCCCATGGTTGGATTTGCCCTTGTTAGAAATTTAACCACACTCGTGTGGTTTTTTTCCTTCACTTCTGTTAGAATCCAATTTGCTGACAAGGGTTTTGCAATATACATACTAATGGAAATTGAGAGCCTTTCCACGTTACCACCAGGCCATCTTTCAGAGAGGTTATTTTTATATAGTGGTAGATGAGAGAGACTGGGAAACAGAAATAACCCTACAAAGGTTCTTTGTAGTCTTCTGTGAGAGTGTCTAATAGTGGGAGGGAATGGTAGGCATAAAAAGAATTAAAAAAAGGAAATTGCACCGTGCAGATAAGACAGCAAATTTGGAAAGACCAGATTCTACTACAGTGCTCCCAGCACCTCCAAAGAAAGAGGAATATGACTTTATTTTTTTTTTTCTCTTGAACAATTACTGATTTTTGTTAAGCCTGTACTAAGCCGTTATTCTAAATTTACAACATTAATCTCAAAATACATCTCTAGGAAGGAAAATCACTTATCAGACAAGTCTAGGGGAAAACCCAGCCAGCCAGCTAAAATCATTTCAATGAGATGCCCATGGAATTAATCTTGCAGTGAGAGAATAACTGCATTGAGTACCTAAGCACAGCTGCTCAGCTTCTCTATTGCTGCTGGTTCTGTTTTATTCATGGTAATTCCTCCACCTGCTGCCATCTCATCTGTGATCTAACTGGAATCTCTTCTAAGAGCACAGCCACAAAATCCTAGTCTTACTGGCAGATAAAATGTTTGCCTACATACTCTGCACTAAAACCCCAGTTAGGTGAGTTCCTTTTCTTTCGGTGCCTTTTCTTTTTCAAAAGACAGCTTCCTCAGTGTTGTTGGCTCAACTCACATATAATAGTTGTATTCCCTTTTCCTCAGTGAAAATTTCCCTGCAGAAAAATAAGCTTTTCAGTACCACAAACAGTGAAAAATTATGTCAATTTTCCTTAGCCTCAGTATGAAGAAGGACTAATTTTAAAGGGTTCAGTATAGGTATGAGTGTTTTCTTGTAACAACTTGTTACACTACTACAAAGGAAACTTATTTTATAACTGAAAAGCAGAACATACATTTTTCTGAACATAGGAAAACTTCATATGTTAACTGTACACCATAAGTTTAAAAAAAAAATGTTGGTGACTGGATGCAAAGAATACAAAGCTGGGTAGGATCATATATATGCTTGAGGGCCAGGATGTTCTTCAGAAGGATCTGGACAGGCTGGATTGATGGGCTGAGGCCAAGGTCCTACACTTGGGCCACAACAACCCCCTGTAATGCTACAGGCTGGGGCAGAGTGGCTGGAAACTGCCAAGCTGAAAAAGACCTGGAGGTGCTGGTCAACAGCTGGCTGAATATGAGCCAGTGTGTGCCCATGTGACCAAGAAGGCTCCCAGTATCCTGGTTTGGATCAACACTAGTATGGCCAACTGGACTAAGGAAGGGATTGTCCCCCTGTACTTGGCACTGGTGAGACCACACTTCAGATCCTGGGTTCAGTTTTGGGTGCCTTACTCCAAGAAGGACATTGAGGGGCTGGAGAGTATCCAGAGAAGGGCAACAAAGGTGGGGAAGGGGTGAAAGCAAAAATCTAGTGAGGAGAGACTGAGGGATCTGGGGTTGTTCAGCTGGGAGAAAAGGATGCTCAGGGAACACCTCCTTGTTCTCTACAACTCCCTGAAAGGAGGTTTCAGCCAGCTGGGGGTCAGTCTGTTCTTCCAAGTAGCAAGCAATAGGACAAGAGGAAATGGCCTCAAGTTGTGTCAAGAGAGGTTTAGATTGGACATTAGGAAAATCTTCACAGAATGGGTTGTGAAGCCCTGGGATAGGCAACACGGGGAAATCGGAGTCCCTATCCCTGAAGGTATTTAAAAGACAAGGAGATCTGCTGCTGGGGGTCATGGTTTAGTGGTGGGCTTGGCAGTGTCAGGCTAATTGTTGCTTTATGCAATGCTCAACGATCTTGAAGGTCTTTTCCAAATGAAACAATGCTATGATTATAGGGTTTAGCACATGAGTCAGGTATTTTTAAGATGCAATTGTATTACTGATAGGATAACATACAAAAAGAATTTTAAGAAGACGGGTTTCAGCTCAGTGAAGATGAAGATGCTACTTGCACTTGTTAACTTGCATCTTGCTGTTAAGTGAACCCTGAGGTCCTTGATCATTCACACATGAAGGAAAACTAAAAGCAAGGAAAAGAAATGCAAAGGGACTCAACAATACTGGGAGCCAGGAAAGAGCAACACAATGTGACTGAACTTTGAAAATGTCAAACAAAAACACCTAAAGAAGAATTATTTCAAAACTTCAGAGATTCAGTGTTGATGTGGGAGACATGAAAAGAAAGTAGAATCCATAAAAGGCAACAAATTAAATCTGCATCAGAAAGGCAGTGAGCCAGATGAAGGAAAAAGTGCCAATATGGTTTTTGTGTTGCATATGTTGAAGTCATCTCGTGATGAAAGGCAGAAATAATGCCAGATTACACCACTGTTTTGCAGTCCACCTGGAACATTGTATTTGAGTTTGAGGATCTAAGAAGATGTCAGAATTAACAAGATGCACCACATGGGTAAAGTGAAGTTAATGGAGCTCTGCCAGAGCAAGAACTCCAAACTTTGTTCATTTAGGTGAATAAAATTTTGAAAATTAATTCTTATCCATTTGTGTAAAGTTTAAAAAGTCATTAATAAAATATTGTTCTCATATGTCTCTCCATCTTCTAGATTGGGGCAATCTGCATAGCATCTTGTGTTGGGTTGACCTTAGCTGGCTGGCTGGTGCCTGACAAGCTGCTTTATCATTCTTGCTTCTCAACTGGACAGGGGAAAGAAAAAAGTTCATAGGTCAAGATAAGGACAGGGAAATTATTCACCAGCTGACATCATGGACAAAACAGACTCAACTAGGGAAAATGAATTTATTACTAATCAACAAAAGAGTAGGGTAAATAGAAAAAAAACCAGCAAATCTAAAATCACCTTCTGCCCACCCTTCTTTGCTTATCAAACTCAATTTGGCCACATTTCTATATCTCCTATCCTGAGCAGTCCTGACAGAAAACTGTTCCAGTGTGGGCTCCTCTCCACAGGGCAGCTATGCAGGGGCTGCCAAGGGAAGGTGAGAGCCAGTCACAGCTTTCACTCAGTCTTGAGCTGACTGGAGCTGCCTTAGTTGGACACTGGGGAAGCTTCTGGCATCTTCTCACACAAACCACCTCTGCAGCCCTTCTGCTAGCAAGACCCTGCCACATAAACCCAATGCACCTCTTCTTGGCAACATGACCTGGATAACTCAGGAGGAATGTGAGTACCAACAGTGTGGTACTGGAATACCCAAAATCACCTCTTCTGAGAGGATACTTGCCCAAACACTGATTATGAACAAGAACAAATTAACAATAACAAAGTTTGCTTAAGATGATGATCACCCAAATTAAATAGTATCCAGAGCATGACCAAAAGACTTTAGATGAAAGAAAGAGTCAGCTTGAAAAGGCATAAAATTAAGGATGAAAAGCATTCAACTCAGGGAGATATCTAGGATTGAGAAGTGGGTAACAGACAACAGTAAACCTGGGTTTGACACCACCAGCAGTTACTCTTCCAGCAGCCCTCCCAGGCCTGTTTAATGCCTCATAGATCACTCTCTCCTCCAGATACTGAGATACCAGCACCCAGTGTATGTTAACAGCACAGGGACACACCTTGGGTGTCCAGCTATGACTCTTGGAGGTATTTGTCACCAGCATGTGGGGCAATGGGCTGTGTGGAGCAGCAGGGGTACATGTGAAGCTGGAGCACCCACACGTGCCACAGAGGGTGTTCAAAAGGGGGAACATGCAGTGTAAGGAGAAAGGATGTTTGTGAGTAACTCACATGGCAGGAGGGTTGATCTGTGTGTGCACGTGAATGACTCTATGTGTGCTTACTCTAGAACTTTTAGGAAACAGTTATAAAAGGGTCTTTAGAAATGTCTAGGTTTTTATTAATAGGTGTTGCCTGTCTAGTATTGTCGTTTATATGTCATATTGCTGGTATTGATCCTGAATATATAGCTCTGTGATTTCATTTAATTATGTGTTGCTCAAAGAAATCAATGAACTATTCTGATTCTGAATTGAGTTAAACTACATAAGGAGAGCAGGTTTTGATTCTACCATTTTGAAACTTCCATATCATGTATCCCATGTGGCTGGCATGGACACCAGTTATATTCTGGTGGCATTCTGGCAAGCTCAGTGTGGGATCATTTATTTTTTGGCCCTTCTGTTTTTAAAATATGACCATAACTTGTGTCTCCATTCTTCATTGTGAAGCAGTGATGATAAGCAGATGCCCATATTTCCTGCTATTAGTTTGCAGAATTTACTACTACACTACAACAGTTTATATAGAAAAGTTCAAACTGTTTTCAAACCAGAAAAACTAGTCCTGTTGTGCCATATGATCAAAACCTCCAGCTTTAACCTGGATCACTTAATGGGGAGTTCCTCAACCAATGAGGGAGTTAATTACTAAGTTCCTTGTATATGGACAAAGGCACAGCCTTCATATCCAGCTATACCACAATTGCAAGTAAATCTGATCTTCACCCTGTTAACATAGTTAAAACATTAATTCCCTAACACTTGTTACCCAGTTCCTGCTCCTGATGTTAGGTATTTCCATTCCTCTGGCTGTGCTTCTTCACAGGAGTGACTGAGCTTGTGGCCATGACAGGTTCAGGAACAGAAGAAATAGTAAAGAGAGGAATAACTTAATAATCTGAAACAGATGGTTCTACTGAATCACCATGTGTCTGAGGACACAAACTTCAGTGTCCCCAAATACTGTTGCAGGGATTTCTGCATAAGCAATGCCCTACATGGATGTTCCTCAGGTTTTGTTCGATGCATCTTCATCTAGATGACAATAAACCAACAAAACCCGAATCCATAGGATGCTTAATTCATAGTCACTTTGACTAAATCATGTGTTACTTTTTCTGTTCATCATTAGGTAAATATGATATATTACAATTAAAAAAAAAACCCAAAACCTTTACGATTTCCCTTAAAAAATAATCTTGTAAACGGACTTTCTCTTACATTGATGCAGTTCCACTTATTTCTTAATCATTCATGTCTCAGTTTTCAGTACAGAGGACACATTGGCCCTTTTAGCACTTCCATTTAAAGATGTTTGAAAGGCAAGTGACACTAATGTATGACAAATCTGCAGAACAGTCTGCACTGAGCTCCCAAAATCACAGCCTCCACATGACCCACCAACTCCCTGCAGCTACATTCATCAGGGCACTTTTTCTGCTGAAAGACACGAGGGACACAATCTGCTGTAAATACCAACAGAGGAAGCCTTAAAACATTTAAGTGTCTTATGGCAAACATAAACTTGCATCTGGCTGATAAAAATACCCACTGTGCTGTGTGTTGGCAATACCACTTCTTGCCTCAATCTGCTGCAGGGCTGTTGTTGCTTTGGCTTTGATGCTCAAGTGTGAAAAGAAAAAAAAACCCCAAAAAACCACGCCAAAACCTGGCAGAAAGTCTTCATTTAATTTTCCATAATTTGAGTCCTTGGATCTACACAAGGTGTTGTCAGTTTAGAGCTCCTGGGAATTTTGGGTAGATCTTTAAAGTCGGGGCTAACAGTTTAATGGCAGCTGCTTTTCAGAACAGGGAGTGTGGGAGGATGGGTTCAAGGGCAAAAAGAGTCTTTTTAAAGAAATTCAGAAGGAGCCCTCTAGAGGGATGTACTTTTCCTGGGAACAGGTCTCCCTTCTCTAAACTGCTACAGGATGGTGATTGCTGTAATTTACCTGCAGAAGCAAGGGAACAGTAAAGGAGACACAAAATTAAGCTGAGCTCCCTTTAATACAGTGAGTAGTCAGCAGATTTGCCCTCTGTTTCCTTATTTTCCCATGAATTCTGTGATTACTAGGAGCATAAGTGTCTTCTTTGTTAATTTAAAATGAATAAGTAAAAGAGGTTATACATTCTGTGTTCTTTTTGCTTCAGAAGTGGGTAAATAGAGACCAGTTAATTGCTTCAGTTGTTTTTATGAAAATAGACTGTTTTTCAAATGAATCACTTTAGTGAAGCAGAAGAAGTGGTGTTAGAAGATTGTTGAGATTTATTTCTAATTAGGGCCACTGAGAATGATGTTATTTTATTTATTACTGTGTTGAATTAATATTTCATATTTAACTGCAGGTGTCCATTTCAATGATTTAGTCTGTTCTAACCATTAAAAAATATAAAAAGGAAATCCCTCCTTCTCAGAGAAATACCACAGATTTTTATTTTTTTTATGCCCAAATCTGTTTCCTGCAGAACAAGAACCTATATACACTAATTTTCATAACTAGTTAAGATGAAATTAAATTCTAAAGATATCTTAAAAAAAAAAAAGTCATCCTATATTTTTAAACTATTTTTTATTCAGATTCATTGAGAGATGCAGAGTTGCTCTCCAGCCTGGGAATCCAAAGATGAAAAGGATAAATTAGGAAGGCAATCTTTAAGGGTAATTTAAAATTCAGTGGAGTTAACTTCATGAAAGTCAATTTCAAAAGTTCTTATGCTGTAAATAATATATTTTTGGTTCTGTTGGGCCTTAAATGGTGCTATCCTAGGGAATAAAAGACAGAAGAAACTGAGGAGTGCCTCGGGGTGGAAAATTGCTGCTCTCTAAGGTACTTCTCAGAGATGTTCTATCCTTTTGTGACACAGGTAGGATCTAGGCAGCTTTTCTTTTCCTATACACATGAGCTGGTCTCCCACTCTGGCTCTTGCTCATGTGTTACACACTTTCCACTCCTTCATTCCTCCTCTTTAGCCCATAACTTGCAAAATCCAGCCCCATGTGGTGTTTTTAAACTTGTGATTTTTTCACCTTTTTGTGGTTTTCTGTATGGATAAGAAAAAAATCTTAAGAGGGGCTCTATTTTTTCAAGGTTTTTCTCTTGGAGTTGCCAGCATGAACCTCATACATCATCACACAGCAGCTAGAGGTCTGCTGTGAGTGGTCTGCTTTCTGTTTATAAATGATTAGCCATTTCTTTGTGAAACGTTGCAGGGAGACAGCATTTGATCCTGATTGCCTTTGGGCTAGGCCTCCTGACTTTGGCTTAAATAGATCAGAAATGTGGATCTTGGAATAAAGAAAAGAGTTCTTAGAGGCAAACATGCTTTCCCCCATAGAAAGGACATAAAGACAATTTTCTTAGTTATTCTTAGTTCAACATACAATTAAGCATATTTTTGCTTTTTGCCTGGCCTCTTTATTACGGGTTTTCAACATAGCTCAATTCAGAATAATTACAGATAAAGCAATTATGCATTAGTTAGAACAATTTGCCCTTTAACTACCCGAATGCTTTGTTCATCTTCCATTAGGAACTGTTTGGTGTCCAGTATATTATCTTTTAGGTGTGGGACACAAGGATTGATTCTTGCCATAAGGGCACTCTGAAGAAGTACTTTGGTGGTGTGAGTTGCTTCATTTTAAAGTATAATAAGCTATGGAGGCATGTGAATTTCTGACAGCAGAGGAGGTATTAGCTTCAGGGTCAATATGTATAATAAGAAAATATTGCTTCCTTTTTATCATTTGTCTGTACTGTATTCTTGTAAACATAGTCAGCTACTAAAAAGAGTACAAATGAATGAAGAAGAGATGAATTTCTAAATCAATTATGTTTTAACATGTTTAGTGTGGCTTTTTGCATGTCAGAGAAGATGAAACAAGAATACAGAAGGGATATGAAGGAAAAATGATTTTGTTAAAGCATAAAAAGAGAAATAACTGCACAAATATGCAATCCTTTTGTTCTTTGTTTATCAGAATCTCTAAAACTGTAACTTTCGAATAAGATTTATTTTATTAAATTCCTTCAGGACCGAATTTTTCTTCTACTTTTTTTTCTATTTTAGCTTATTTGTTGGTTATTTTTTACTTTGATTTTCTTCATTTCACAACTTGACACTTGGAAATAGTCACTATCACATTGGTTCTGTTTGGCCTGGTAGACAATTTAATAGAAGACATTGAATGTGTTTCTGTGAGGGAAATAGGTGGAACAACACGGGATGTTCCAGCTGAGTTCTTTTATGGAACAGAGTCTCAGAGAAAAAAAAGTTCTCTACCCAAAGGACATCTAGCCTATTAAGTCACTACTTATTTTAAGATCTATAACCAACTACTTTAAGATAGTGGATAATATTTTTCACTTTGGCACATAGTGGAAAATGAGTTTACAGCCAAGCAGGTCTCAGTAGAAGGCAAGTGACTTTGATGAGCATCTTGGTAAGATGGAATAATTTTATGAAAACATAGAACATTGGAAGTATTTTATTTTTTTTTAATCCAACCATGAAATTTATATTAATATTGGCTTCAGGGGAGCTTTTCCTAATGGAGTTCCTCTTTCTTTAAATGTTCTGTGACTACATACTAATTTACCAGTTGCCTTACTGTAATTTGCCACTAGTGAGAGTGAAGTCTGTTTTTTTTTAATAACCTTTACTTTTCTAATTACCAATTGCAGAAGTTATAACTTACTACATTCATAGGTTCTAGTAAGAAGTAAAATGTGCTTTCCATCACATGCCACAATCTGACATAGCAAATAACAACAATCTCTGTACCCTGAGTAAAAATAGCTTTCCATATTCCAGATGCTAAAAGGCTTGAGTCTAAACACAGGATCTGATTTCAAACATGTAAGAGCAATTTGTTGTTGTCTCTCTTAGTGCTCCTTGAACAGACTGAAGTGAAATTGAAAACCTAGAAAAGCTATATGCATGTGCATCCCAGCATCTGGACCTGATAGTTTTCTTAGAGTTGTTCCCATGTAATCTGTCTGCTCTGTATAGAGTGACATAAGCAATTTGACCTTGTCTTTGTTTAGTTCCAAGAACTAGTGAAATGCATTTTCAAATGAAGAATAAGAATGTTCTATCTCAACTGGACATCCTGTCCCAATCAGTTCTTAAAAGCAAGAACTCTGAGCTCCAGACTTTAGAGAAAATGAGCTGAAAATCTGTTATTTCCTAGTTAATTGAAAAAAAAAATTGTAAATTGTTACATTTCACTGTCGCATTACAACAGTATTGTGAACTTCTGACAAAACTACATTTGATAATTTATTTTATAGTCATGAGCAATTTTTATTTAAGTATTTGTATTTGTAGTAATCTATTTTTTCAATTACTTTTCATTTTGGCATATACTGGAAAAGGAACTTCCTATTAGTTAAATTATACTGAAACCAAGAATAATAAAGCTAGAATTGCACTGTGAATTTTATCCCAGATATTCACAACTGCTTTAGAAATGTCTAAAACCAACACACAAAATAGATCACCTTTTGCTGATGCAGAGGCAGATTCAAGGCAATATGTACCAGCTGTCTTATGCCACATAAACATTTATGTAAGAGTTACCAGGGCAGACTGAGCTTTCAGTTACACCAAGGAAACTGTAAAATTGCTGCATTTCTTAGAGGCTAATGTCTCTAAGAATAGAAACTGTATTTTTGCAATTGGAGTGTAAGTCAGGATATAGGAATTGATAAATCTGCACATATTTAACCAATGAATCATGATGAAGATTCTCAGCAGGCACAAATCAAAATTATTTCAGATCAGGTCATCTTCAAGATTCATTCTTATAAAGAAAGAAGCATTGCTTTTGTCTTAAAAGAGGGAATCAGTGGTTTGCATTCCCATCTATGCCTTCTAGACCCCAGCAAAGGTATTAATCTTGAGCACTTGAAATCAATGTAAATGTTCAGGATTACAATGGAAAATTTCTAAAGAAATTCAAATTATTCCTAAAGATTGGAAACCTCTTATGACAAGAATTTCAAGCCAGGATGAATCATAGAATCACTTAGATTGGAAAAGGCCTTCAAGGCGATTGAGTCCAACCATGAATCCTATTCCACCAAGTCTACCACTAAGTCAAAACCCCAAGCACCACATCTATATGGCTTTTAAACATGACTCAATCACCTCCCTGGGCAGCCTGTTCCAGTGCCTGACAACTCTTTTTCTGAAGTCCAGTTTAAACTTTCCCTGGTGCAGCTTGAGGCCATTCCCTTTTGTTCTGTCACTAGTTACTTGTGAGAAGAGACCAGCAGCTACCTCTCTACAATGGCTTTTCAGGTAGGGAGTAATAAGTTCTCTCATCATCTTCCTTTGCTTCAGATTAAATAGCCCCAGTTCCCTTAGCTACTCCTCATAAGATTTGTTCTCCAGGCCTTTTCCAGCTCTTCTCTGGACTTGTTCTACCACCTCAATGTCTTTCTTGTACTGAGGTGACCCAAACTGAACACAGTACTCGAGGTGTGGCCTCACCAATGCCAAGTACAGAAGGACAATCATCTTCCTGATCCTGATTGTCACAGTACTTCTAATACAAGCCAGGATGCCATTGGCTTTCTTGGCCACCTGGGCACTCTGCTGGCTCATATTAAGCCTCTTGTCCACCAGCATTCCCAAGGTCCCTTTCTGCCAGGAAGCTTTCCAGACACTCTTCCCCAGGTCTGTAGCATTGCCTGGGGTTGTTGGGGCCCAAGTTCAGGACTCAGCTCTTGGCTTTGCTGAAGCTCATAAGATGGGCCTCAGCCCATCAATTCAACCTGTTCAGCTCCCTCTGAAGACCCTCTTACTCTCAAGCAGATAGACACTCCCACCCAGCTTGGTTTTGTCTGCAAACTTACCGAGGGTGCATTCTATCTCCTCATCAAGATCATTGATAAAGATGTTAAACAGAAGTGGTCCCAATACTGAGTGCTAAGGAACATCACTTGTGACCGGCTGCCAGATGGAGAGTCTTCACTCATCTGTGAAAATATACTCTTTTAATAGCCTGTATATAATTACATGTTCTAACTTGATTTGTTGATGCTTCTTTGCCTGTATGTGGTGCTTTGCACCATAACTCAAGTTGTTGTTTGTATGGTAGAGCTATATCAAGCTGATAGAAAACAATCCTACATATGCTTGCACAGCTTTCCTCGGTTGAGGTTTGTAGTAAAAATATTAATAGTGACATGAATGCAGGCTGAATGAGAATTTAAATGTGTGAAAACAGTAGAAGGAATAGCAAGGATGAGATGTATGGATGCTGGATGCTGCTGGCACCTAATTAGCAGGTGTTCAAGATCAGAACATACATCTTCTCAAAACACCTAGACAGTGAAAGCCTTAGACAGCCTAAAAGACAGATTGGCCTTCCCTGGCATTGTATTGCTCTGGAAATATATTGCCAGCCCCAGAGAAGATGTTTGATCCTTATTGTAGTGGGGCTGAATAACATGGAAGGATTGTTTTATGCATTTGATATGTAATAGTCTTTAGCACATATTGAATGTATCCTTCTGTTTACAGAAGAAGTCTACTATTGATTTATGCATGTTTATAAGACCCCCTAAACATCAGATCCTTCTTTGCAAACCTTTCAAATATCACCTTTTTAATATTTGTATTACAGTCTGCCTGTAAACATAGCATTTTGCATATGCAGTTGTTAAACTGCATTTCATTTGGGGTTTTTTTTACACCATTTTTTTTACATATCAACAGCATTTTGAATTCTAATCTTGATTCCCAGCCCTTCCCAACAGCATATTTAGGCAAACCGTGAGTCGATTCATCTGTATCGGTGTACAATTTCTATCTTTTTTGTGTATTCTTTTTTTTTCCCTTCATACACAAAAATATTCTTGCACTTTAGATCTTGCACTTTACTGAGAACTGATCTCAAGCTGATAGAAACTAGCATGACTTCCCTGGATTATGACACATCTGAAGGTTTGGTCTGTTTTGGATATAAAATGGATTGGGGCCGGAATTTTTTGATCCTAGGTGCTTCCAGCAGAGACTCAGCCTGGCATACACCCAGGACCAGTATAGATGTAGTTGAGTGTGTGTGTGCTTGTGAATGGATGTTTGCCCTGTATTTGACAATTATAAACCCGTATTTTCATTGCTACTTACAATAAAACTTAACTGGTTGTCACTTGAATCCATCTAGTTGCTTTTGGGAGTAGCAGGAGACCAACTGTAATTATACCAGATATTTTATGTTGTAAGTGCAGGTATTCACAAAACACCTGCAGTTAAATATCTGTGTTGTCAGAGACCCTTCTTCCATTCCTGCAAGCCTCTAAGCAAACCTGTGTGTGTGACTTTATATTTCTGAGCTATAAGTGCCAAAGTTTGAACACCACTCTTGATGTGCTGGAAGGTCACCACCAGGAGTTCTAAAAACTGTAAAAATACACAGCATTTGTGATATAACAATAGTAGCATTTGTGATATAACAATAGTTCTCTTTGTAGAGAAAATGTATTCACAGTTGTTCTCTATGTGACTGAAGGTCACAGAGAAAAGCCTGGGTTAACTAGAAAACTCTACTTGCAAAGAAATTTGACCAAATGCAATATGAAATTATAAACTCACCTTCTTTCTAGAACATTTAACTACTTTCCTTTTGTATGAGCAAGGCACAGCCATGTGACTTTCTAGCATGACAAAACAAACAAACAAACAAAAATTCAAGTACCAAGTTATTTTCTTTACAAAATTGAAAATTAAGGCAGTGGGAAGGTACAGAAGACAAGTCAAATGTTCATTTATTTCTTTAAACATTTTTCTTGTGTGCCTAGATCAGCTACATTTCTTTCATAAATCAACTATTACTATCCTAGTCTTACTCAGGAACTCTCTGTTGTCTAAAGAAGAGAGCAGGTACCCATCCTGTGTGCACATTTGTGATGTGACTTTTAAACAGCCACAGCTACAGGGGACTCCTATATACAGGCTCCTCCAGAAAAACAAAAATGCTCTTAAATGCAGCAGAGATTCCCCTCTATCTTAAGCTCTAAAACAAGCAGCAAAGAATAATCAAATTAGCTGATGCTGTCTGTCACAAAATCCTTTTGGTAAATTCAAAACAGATTCAAGGGAAAAAAAAATCTAAAAATATCTATATCTTCACCAATTAAACTCTTTAAATGCAGAATTGTAAAAACACAGAGTAGTTTCATCCAGTAAAGACCTCAAAAAGTCTAAACCATGTCCCTCAGCACCACATCTATATGGCTTTGAAACCTCTTCAGGGATGGGGACTCCACCACTGCTCTGAGCTGCCTGGGACAGGACTTGTCAACACTTTTGAGGAAGAAATTTTTCCTCATGTCCAACCTAAGCTTCCCCTGGCACAGCTTCAGGCTATTTCCTCTTGTACTATTGGTTCTTCCCTGGGTAAATACACTGACCTCCAGCTCACTGCAGTCTTCTTTCACAGAACTGTTAAGAGAGAGATGTCCCCTAAACCTCTTTTTTTCCAGTCTGAACAACCTCATGTCCCTCACAAAACTTGTGCTCTAGACCCTTTTCTAGCTTTGGTGTCCTTCTCTGGACAAGCTCCAGCCCCCCAATGTCCTTCTTGGAGTGAGGCACCCAAAAATGAACCCAGGATTCAAGGTGTGGCCTCATCAGATAAATTATAGGGATCTCAACATTTGAAAAATAAGGAGTAAAAGTGAAGAGTTTTTCATACACATTTTCTTCGTGTGTTTTATTTTACCAGCCTTACCTTTTTGGGCAGGGATAGCTCCCTCGCTCTAAAGAAAGGAAATTTCTTTCCAAGTCTGTTATAAGTAGAGCTATTTGTTCTTGGTAATAAAAGATATCAGTGACTTCCACAATCCAGTGACAGGAGTAATTAGTGCTAGCAGGATGAAGCTTTTAAAATGTGCAGAAGCAGGTAGAAAGAAACCTGCGTGAAATCTCATTTCTTTTCTCAGAAGTGGAAATTGGTGAGGGAGAAGGCTGTGCTGCACTCTGTGTTTGGCATTGAACTGTTGGGCCTACAGAGACCTCGAGAGAATAAGGTAAAGACTAGTTCTGCCTGAAATATTTAATAGGATTGACTGAATTATTTTGTTCAAAATTATTTCACTGCAAAGTGGATTTAACTTTCTCTTTTTGCTGAACCTATGAGACAGAACCTTTCTCATCCCTGTAGAACAAGCAGCCAGTGTACTTATAATTATTCCACACCGTGAAACATTACTATGCTTGTGTTTCCTTCTCCCCTCATAAACTTTGCATTTAAAAGGGAGAAATAATTTTTAAGCACTTGACTAGTGATGTTGAAGATGTTCCACATAAGTATGCATGTGGAGTGTGTGTCTGAAAAATCCCACAGAGTCTCCTGTGAGGCACCATTTGTCTGATTTGAAGGAGTCAACACCTTATTTCTTTAAACTGTTCTGAAAATCTAGTTTCCTATCACCTTTTTCTCTTAAGTAAGGACAACTCTGGAAACAGTGGGCAATTACATTATAATTACGTACTTATAAAAGGGTATAATTGTACAAATATGCAAATAAATTATTATTTAATATTATTATTATACTACAGACCTGGCAAAATGGAGGAAGTCATTTCACAACACCTTTGCAGTGTGCATCTTCAATTTGAAAGTCCTTTGTGGTGCCTTGGGATAGAAGATCTTGGAAAGAGAGAACCAGATCATAGAATCATAGAATGTTTTTGGCTGGGAGGGGACATTTAAAGGTCATCTAGTCCAACCTCCATTCAGGGGCATCATTACCAAAATCAGGTTAAACAGAACTCCATCTAACCTGACCTTGAAGGATCCACAAAGGATGAGTGTCATTGCACCAAGTCCATAGAGCCATCCTATACTTTTTGATGAGCTGTTGGGCATAGGTTTTCTGCGTACTCAATTCTCCCTTCTCTGAATTAAACATTTGAACTTGAGGATAAAAAAAAGCTCCTCTCAGAATTTTCAGATATCTTAAATTATCAAGTCTTTCCAAGGTTACCTTTTGCTAGTATTAGAATATTGAAGTGTACAAGTTAAAAGAGGCTAATCCTTATAATAGTTTTCATTCCTTTTTTTTTTTTTTCTAATTTCTTTTTCTCATTTGCTCACTAAAATAACAGGACCTTTTTGTTACCTTTTGAACTCTAAGGTGATGTATTTTTCTTCATTCCATCTTCCACTGATTGATGGAAAGCATGTAAGAGGGCTGTTTAACCAGCCAGTATGGTGAATTGTCTTCCTAATGTATTTAATACAGACAAATCTGTGAACACAGTTTCGTTCCAAATTTTATTTTTTTTTAAATTATCTTTTCCTTATCTCACTGCAATTATATATACATGGAGCTGTATTATGCAATATCTTACATAGATAAAGGATTTATGTGTTAAAATTGAGCAGTAGGTATTCATATTGCTACCACTTAATACGTATCAATGTTCTTTACCAGGCAAAAGTAGAATAAAAAAAAGAGAACTTGATCCTGTTCCATCAAAGGCTTTGTGAGATTTTCAATAGCCTTGAATTTCAATTTTCTATTTCCTAATTTAAAGTGGGATTTGAATTAAAACTGAAGGAATAATTACAGCATTGGTAGATTTATATGAAAAAATCTAGTTTTATTTTTTTAAAAATCCAATTAGTGTATAAAGTGCAGTATTAGTATTAGTATATATTTATTATATTTGAATCTTAGCAAAATATTTACTACCAGGTTTCAAAATCTTAAATGAAAAGTTAATTTAAATTAGCTTTTATATGAAATGTTCTGAGGCTCAAAAATGCGCTGACCATCTTAATTTCTAAATTCTGCTATTTCTCCAAATGCTCTGTCAATTGTTGGAGAGCACTAGAGACCAATGTGAAGTCCATTGTACAGAAGCAGCTGAG
Organism: Ceyx melanurus; assembly: GCA_024611195.1. Taxonomy (NCBI): domain Eukaryota; kingdom Metazoa; phylum Chordata; class Aves; order Coraciiformes; family Alcedinidae; genus Ceyx; species Ceyx melanurus. The sequence goes on from JANHGL010018129.1 coordinate 44,991, forward strand.
CTGTACAATGAAAGTCTTATGTAGTCTGGGATTTACTAGTTAATTACATATTATTGTGAAGCAAATTCATTTAGTTTAGCCTATCTTCAAGTGTGTGAACATGTGTCACTTCTCCATAAACTTCATTAGCTTTCATTACACAGAGGCCTGATATCATCTGATGGCCATTCTTACCTCCATATTGATTAGTAATGCTACATCATTCTGAAATACTGACGATTCAGGCTTTTTTTTTTCTATGCGAGCTCATAAGTATATTGAGTTAAAATGTTTTCCATTAATTTTTTTTCAGTAATAACCTTGGTCCATTTGAGACATTGCTTAATAGTCCGTAACTCCTACTTTAATAGAAAACAATAATTGATTTCTACTTGTACTTGAATACTGTAGGCTATAATTTTTAATACATTTAATACCCAGTTAATGATACACACTTGGAAATACTAATGGAAGCAGAGTCTGGGCCATCATTGTTTGCATATGTATTCCTGAATATTTGCAGGGTATTCACTCAAATCATATAGACTACAGGAAAATAAAACAACAAATAGGGCTTATACTATTTTTCTGTCACCACAGGTGAGTGCTAGATATAGATGATATTTAAATATGATATTCACTGAGTGACAGCAAGTCTCACTTAGAAAATGACATGCATCCAACTATGAAAAGATTATAATATATTTTATGATATCATTTTAGAAGTAAAATTCTTACTATCAGCCTATAGCCAAAGAAAAGGCCCACAGCATCCATAAGTAGAAGCAGACTGAACAAGATGTGTTTGATTTTTTCTTGCTTTAGAGCTAGACCCAAGTATACTACCAGAAGATAACTAGTAAAAGTGCCATATAAATTGTAATTTTACCTACAACATGATGATCATCAAACATTTGGTAACATGGCCAACCAATACAGCATAAATAATGTGCAACTGCAAGAAATCAGACAAAGGCTTGGTATACAATTGCACAAACAGGGTTCAGGAAATCACCTGCAAGTGGTAAAATCTGAAAACCAAGGATGTAGAGTGGGCCAGTAACTTCATCCCTTTTGCAGAGCAAGGCAGGAACCAGGCTCCTTATCACTAGTAGTTTAAGGATGCAGTGCTAAGCATTACTATTAAGAACCAACCATTCGTGATGTGTTGAGCTGGAAGGGACCTCCTCAGATCATGTTGTCCACCCCTTCCTCTCAATAAGGCCACCTTGAGCAGCTTGCCCAGAACAGATTGCAGTTGCAGTTGCACTGAGTTGCAATAGATGTTGTGGGCATGTTATGTGGAATTAGACAGATCACCATTTGTTTGCTTGGAACATCCTGATTATTTTTTCTTGCTTACTTCACTGCTCTGCAGCTGACAGGAATTAATTGGGATGTGTAAGAAACTGTTACTTCAGTTGAGTAAAATGGGTGGAGAATTGAGTTCCAGATGCAGCGAGTCTGTTTCTTTCTACCGATTGAATGAATAATGACTCATAAGCTTAAAAGTTCTATTATTATCTTAGTTTAGAATCCAAGTGATAGCTCTGAATGCTATAGATAAATGTGAGCTTCGCCTTCTTAATTGAAATTTACTACAACATAATCTTAATCTAGATAGCTGTTAAAATATCCAGTTTACTAACATTCCTATTTGACAAAAACTTAATCGTTTTTCATTTCATTAAAATGAGACTCTCGTGAGCATGGAAGGAAGGAAGGAAGGAAGGAAGGAAGGAAGGAAGGAAGGAAGGAAGGAAGGAAGGAAGGAAGGAAGGAAGGAAGACAACAGTTTATATAATTATATATAATTGAATATCCATGGTCATAAAAATTACTGATTGTATGTGAATCTGCAGAGCAGTGCTTGTATTTAAATCAGATTTGAAGAAGCACCAGAGTAGTGGGCAAAATAAAAATTAGTAGCTGATTCACCCCTTAGAGTAGCAATCTAAATCTATAGGGTGAGATCAAGATGTATCAATACATAGATGTAGTCAATCCAGTGGTCTGGTGAGGGATGAATGACTCAACACACAAACAAAGGTTGTTTGTATTGTTTTTCCTGTGATTTATATCTAATTTCAGATTTGGAGAGTAACCATTTTTAAGGTACATTGACAGTGTCATTACAATGTAAATAAAGGTGATGACATGAGATCTCTGCAGCTAAACATTTTAGACAAATCAAACAGGACACACTTTAGAGGATGCAGAGGTAGCTTATAGATTTACAATAGAAACAGAAACTAGTGCCTGTAACACTATCTATTTTTTAACTTTGCATCCTAATAATTCACATGTATCAGAAGATGACATTTTATTAAGCTTTATGTAAGCCCATGGCTTTAGGTCCATAAAATGAAATTAAATAGTCTTAACGACTTAGGGAAATTATGTCAGTGGTTCTGCAAGAATTTTGGATGTGGTCTTCTATTCACCCTTTGATAAGATAGTGTTAAAAACCCCAAAACAACAACAACAACAAATAGTCTGTAGTTTTTAATATTGTAGTGTTTTTGCCATGGTGCTCACTGTTTTAAGATTTTATTCTGTTTTGGTTTTGATATATTATAGCACTGAAATATTAAACAGATGAAAAATGACATTCTATAGTGTGGTGACATTCTTTATTGATTAGGCCATTTTACTACTTGAACAATTTTTTGTTGTTACAATCTTTGTCTTTTTTTGTTTCACATTTAAATTGGGACAAATAGTTGTTGACTGTATATTATAGAGAAATCCTACTCTGAGACAAGTACTCAGTGTGGTGATTTCTTAAGGTATCTCCCTGATCCATTTCACACCTCTGATGTGATTATTTTTCAGCCAAGTATAGTTATATTAGTTTTTTGGAAGGTCTATCGAATCAGACTGTTTTTTTAATTGTTTGCTTGTTTTTTTCCATTGAAACAGAAATGTTCTGTATAGATATGCTTGACATATTTGTACTAACAGTGGCAGCTTAAACTACTTGCAGCACATCTAGTCTAGGTGATCCTGCTCTGGCAGGGGGGTTGGACTAGATGATCTTTCTAGGTCCCTTCCAACCCCTGACATTCTATGATCACAACGTGCTTTTGCAGAAATCACCTTGGAACATCATATATTTGCTATGATTTTTGAGAAGCACTCACTTCAGTAGTGGATAACTGTGAATAAATAACTTTAAACCTGAGTATCTGTTGTTTATTTCACAGCTGCATTTTATTTTTGCCCAGAAGTTTACAAGGGAAGATTACCTTTATTTTACTGGAGAAGTACATTATCTTTACACTAGAAGTTAATGGCTAATAATAGGTTTTGTGGTCGCATACAGTGATTGCAGATCCTGAAATCTATAGAGCTGTTACTTGTGAAAATTGTAAAAAACAAACATTTATGGAGATTCACCAACAAAATACTTAAGTTGCTGTCCTTTTGAGTATGAATTGCTCGTCTTGAAGCTAAAATGAAAAGGTAAAACCATCCAAACAATTGGATCAGAGCTGGTTTGTGTTTATTTCATTTCAGAGGAGACCAGTTCATACCATTATTTATTTCAACTTTGAATTTATCGCATGGACATCTTGTACTTTCCTACATCTGCTTTTCTATAATGGCTCAGTAGACTATGATGGTTCATCAGCAGTCAGTGACTTAATCTGAACTGATGGCTCATCATCCAGCAGTTTAATGCACAGCTCCCTGTTTAAAACTTCAGTGGAAGGTTATGGATAAGAAGGACTCATACCAATCCTTCCTCATTCTTGGATATACAGGATGAGCTCAGAGAATGTTGTTAGTAAATAGGATTCCCAAAGAGCAGAAAGTCATTAAATGATCAGAGAGCAAATACTCAAGAACAAGCAAAACTGCTTGAGTTGAACCTTTGTTTTGCTTAGTGATGGCCAAATTATTTTTGTAACCTTTCCTTAAAGTGTAATGTTTTCTAATTGGAAATAATTTTATTTTTTTTTAATTTATTTTCATAATCTGTTAAAAAACCCCAGAACATGTCAGTGGCTGGCAGGTAGACTTTGTTTGAAAGAATTGTAACTCTAAACTGTAAAAATGTTATTAGGTGGTCTCTGATTATTAGAGTTAAAATTAATCAATAAGTCAGACATGTTTGGAGGAAAATGGATATGAGCTTCTATTGTCACAAAACATATATACTGAATATACTCTGTTACTTTGTAGAAAATCAACTTTATTACACTTAATCTTCAGACATGTTTTGACAGTGTTCTGAGATATAGCAGATATTATGGTAATTAAGAAGAGGGGATTAGGAAAAGTAAGGAACGATAAATATTTCAATATTTAATTCCACTGTCGTCTCATTTTTCTCTGAAAAAGTATGTGCATATTATGTAAAAGAAAACTAGACTCTGATAAGAACACTTGATTTTGTGACAAAGACATTATCACCCTTTATGGATCACCAAGAACACATCTGAAACACTTTATTAACTGTAGGAAAGGACCTCTTCCCTATGGACAATACTGATTATTATACCAGATTACTGTACCAATCTCTGGTACTAAATGTCTCTGTTTTGGTCATGAGTGAATTGACATGTTGCCTTACTACAGGGTGGGGATACTAATTCATCAGCATCAACAGAGCATTTTTATTCTCTTAGCTGGGACTGGAAAACTTGCAGCATGTTAGCTGCAGATAGATGTGTTTAAAATAGCTGTTTGTAAACTTTTCAGTCTTACCCAGAGACAGGAAGAAGTTTGGTTATATTAGCAGTATGGCATATAAACTTAATTTGTTTTTCAGTTCCAACAAAAAATAAACAACAAAGGGAATTTAATTCTATAGACAAGTTTCTTACCAACCTTGGGTAGAATGTTTTTCTACTGCTGTTACTGTGAAAAATCATAATCTAAATCTACATAAACAACATGTACTGAAGTATGAGTGGACCTCACTTGCAGTGTTTACCATCTTATGTCCAAAGTGGGAGATTTGCTTTCATTTTATTTCACACATATGTGTCTTTAAAAAGCACTATAAGAATGATGGTGTTCCATCATTTTACTTAATAGGTGTTAAAAACCACTTGGTTTTCATCTTGCTGCCTTAGGAAGGTATTTTTACTGTATATCCTACATAGGATAGCTCCTTCAATGATTAATTCATGTCAATCGATAATGATAATTAAATTACCTATTGGGCATAAACAGAAATACAAGAAATTCTATCTAAATATAAGGAAATACTATTTTGTTTTGTGTTCTTTTTTTTTTTTTTTATGTATCAAAGAATTAAAAAAAGATTAAGAAATCAAATATTGGAACATGTTGCAAAGAGAGACAACCTTTTGAATTATTCAAAATGGGAGTTGCCATGGCCCTAGGTAACCTGCTTAATCAAGTAGTAGGGGATCTCCAGAGGTCCCTACCAATCTCAACAAGTCTGTGATTTTCTGTTTCTAAGATAAGAATGAACAAAGTTGCAAACTAGGTGAGAGGAAGAAAGAAAACAGTTGTACCTACAACCCAAATGTGATGTTAATGAAAGGCAACAGTATGCCACTATTACTGCTGCTCCACTCCTTGAAAGTAGAATAAAATTAAAAGAGAGGGGAACTCAATCAGGCTGAAAATCAGGCTTTTAATCTAGATTTAGCATTTAATACTCTGGACATTTTTTCAGTTTATTAGAACACGTTTGTTAATATCGAATTTCGGTGTTCCAAACAAAAGTAATGCTCATATAATGCTTACCCGTAAGTATTCCTATTTACTTGGCACCTATTATTCTCTCAGTGAGTAAGCAGATTTACTACTCTAACTGTGTATAACATGTTAGAGCTGTAAATAACATCCACTATATGGAAACAGGAAATAGCTTTCCTGGAAGCTGTCCATGTTTGATTTGGTCTCTTGTTAGAGCTAACATTAATTCTTAAAGTACAGACTGAGTGCAGACTTGTCCAAGTGACATACAGAAGAAGGCTAATTTGATACTGTAATATGAACAGCTATGTCACTGATATTCCAGAAGTTTAAGAAAAGGTAACTGCAGTTGCTTTGTAATGATTTAGTGGCTTGAGAAACCTGCTAGGAAATAACTTCTACCAACTTCTCCAGCACTTCAATACCTGGAAAATACATCATCTGATGCTGAAAGACTCCAATTTTTGTTGTGATTCTGTTCTTTAGTAAATGAATTAATTAAGCTATTGCCTGAAGGAAACTGACATGGGGGTACTGGTGGGTGAAAAGCAGGATGTGAGCTGGCAATGTGCATTCACAGCCCAGAAGCCAATGGCACCTTGGGCTGCATAAAAAGAAGTGTGGCCAGCAGGTCAAGGGAGGGGATTTTCCCCTCTGATTTGCTCTGGGGAGACCTCATCTTCAGTGATGGTTCCAGATCTGGAGTCCTCAGCACAGGAGAGACAGGGCTTGTTTGAGCTAGGTGAGAGGAGGCCACTGCAATGATGGGAGGGCTGGAACCCCTCTGCTGTGGGGCCAGGCTGGGAGAGTTGGGATTGTTCAGCTGGAGAACAGAAGGCTCTGGGGAGATCTTCTTGTGGCCTTTCAATAATTAAAGAGGGTCTGAATTTAGATCAGATTTAAGAAAAAAATCTTTACTGTGACAGTGGTGAGACACTGGAACAAGTGGCCCAGAGAATCATAGAATCATAGAATGTTTTGGCTGGAAGAGACCTTCAAGATCATCAAGTTCAGCCATTAACCCGACACTGCCAGTGTCCCTAAACCATGTCCCCTAGCACCACATGTACACGACTCTTAAACACCTCCAGGGATGGGGACTCCACCACCTCCCTGGGCAGCCCATTCCAATGCCTAAACACCCTCTCGGTAAAGAAATTGTAGATGCCCCATTACTAGATGTGCTTGGGGCCAGGCTGGATGCTGCTCTGAGCAACCTGGCCTAACGGAGGGTGTCCCTGTTCATTACAGGGGAGTGGGAACTAGAAGATGTTTAAGGACCCTTCCAGCCAAAATAGTTCTGTCAATCTAGGATTCTAATTATCTGTGACTCTTTTCTGTGATTCTGTTTCCATGATTATTACTGCAATGTGAGGTAATAGAATTAGGAAAAATAACTTCCTCAACAGTTTGTTTTCATGCTGTGATTTTATACTTAGCACTGGCCAAGAATATATCTTTAGTTTCATTCTACGGCAGGACTAATGGTGGTTATTGACACACACAAGAAAAGGAACTAAGCAAAAGAGAGAAAAGGCAAAGAAAAATAATACTGTTGTGCAAGGAATATTGATAAGTAGATTAACAATTCAAATCATCAATCAGTCAATAAATAGTCCTCTCTGAATAGAAGTGTGTGAACTTCCACTGTTGAATTAATCAAAGGACAAGTAAAATGAGAATGAAACAAGCATTTATTTCATTTTCGTGCCTGAGTTCACAAAATAGTGTGATTTCCAAAGCCTCAGTATGACATACACAAATAATTGAGGCACTTTGGAAAATTTCTTTAGCTTGTTAGCTCATTTCTTGGAAATGTATTGGTCAGAACTTCCTCAGAAGCAGTCTGGTGTGACAAGATCTAGAGGTGCTACAAAGTCTATATTTTCTACCTAAGTTGTATTTAAGAAACTGGTTTTCCTAGATATGATTTCCAAAATGTAATGATAAAGAGAAATAGTCACTAGGTCAGTTCAATATCTTTGCTGTCATTTCCTTCCTTCCAAAGAGAAAAATGTGTAGTGATCTCGAGACTGATGCAATACTAAAAAATAGAGTAATACAATAAGTTGCAGCAGAGATGCTAATCTTGTTCTAAACAGAAATAATTTACTAAATCCCCAAATGTAGCTTAGCAACATATGATCATAAAATAATAAATACGACTATTGAAAAAAACCCAAAACCTGTAATAAGATTAAACTAGATGGATTGTGAGATTGTAAAGCAAATCAGATTAATTTGCTCAGGATGATCACTGTGTCTGCTAATTATGAGATTGGCATCACAGGCAATTTTGTGATCATTTATATTATGAAAGTGCACTCCTAAATTTATTTTTAACTTTTGTTTATTGTTGCATTTTGGGTGGAAACCACTGTAACCAGGAGCTGGACATGAACTAACAAATACGTTCCAAGATCTGCATGAAGATCCCATTGCAGATGCTGGTTTAATAGCTTAGGCCCTTGTGCACTTGGAAAATATATTTTATTATCTATTCTACTTCTAAATTTTTAGATAAATTATTATTTCAGTTGGCTGCATTAAAGATTATGGAAAGTGACAGAGAGATAGGAATATTGATTTATTTTTAGATGTCATTTTCATTGTAGCTTTAAAGAACTCAAAATCACAAGACATCCAGTAATTCTATTAAAAACTTTATGATGTCTCCTTCTTCCATTGCTTCAAATATAAATTTTCCTTTGAAAAAAGTCTAGCTGCTTTTTAATAAGAATATATCAACCTGTGTGCAAAATGTCAGCTCTTCTAGAGCTGTTTGGGTGACTTCACTTTAGATAGATCATCCTGAGGGGTTTTTTAAAAGAAAGTTTTAAATGGGAGCATATTAATGTAATAATACACCTGAGATAGGAAGTTTAGATCCAGATTTGACTTTATTTCTAATTGATTTGGTGTTCTGTTTCAGGACTATAGAGATAAATATTCCCATTAAAAGTGTTGAAGAAACTGCTGCCTGATTTTGAATAAGGAAAATCTTTATTTGTATGTATGCATCCGTCCATTCATGAGGGAATAAATGGTCATATAACTTCTTAGCCCTTACTACTCACACTGTTCTCTCCCCGTGCAAGAACTGAAATAGCCCTTTATTCACCCATTAATTATTTATGGCTGGAAACATCTAAGACTGACCCACAGCCCTATAGGGTGTCACTTGCCACTCCTTCATTGAGCTCTTCTCTCTGACAGAGGATTTTGCTTTCAGAGTGTGATCACAAAAAGACTCAGAGCTAGAGTATTAGTGCTACCACTGTAATGTTTTTTAAATGCTATGCAGAAAAGGTGTGGGTTTTTCCTAAAATTATATATATATATATATATAAGGGCTATATTAAATGGATATGAGTGCTATATCATAGAATAATTATGGTTGGAAAGGACCACTAGGATTATCAACTCCAAACTTCACCCTAACATCTCTCTAACCACTAGACCATAGCTTCAAGTACTAGATCTACTAATTTTTTAAAGACTAAATGGCTTATTTTCATCTTGTCACGGACTGATCAGTTAACTCCACAAAGAACTACAGCCCAAAAATATTGGTAGGTGAACACACAGTGGTGCTGCTTATCACTGAAACCTGCTTATTGTTGCTAGAGAGCACATTCTTCTGATTTTAGTAAATCTTGTTTTTTTATGACCTGTGGAAACTTTACTGCACAGTCATCTCCAGCTTTCATGTCCTGTGTTCCCTAAATGGATGCCATCTTATAAAACACAGTATATAACCACAGGAAAATACACCTGCAAGAGCTAAAATTACCTGTAGAAAAAAAAATAGAAATTCTTTTCTATTACAGCTGACATAAGTGTTAGAGATTGCATAGTACATTTTAAAAGTTATAAAATATTTGAAATTGTTTTCACTCTCTGCCTTCCATTTAAGATGCTTCATTTCTGCATCCAAAACAGTGAACAAAAGTAAATCAGACAGTATATTAAATGGCTGGAGAAGAGACTGAATATCATCTAGCATGCAGTACTGAAGAATTATAGCCAAAATTTGGCATGTAGCTTACCTCTAATTCCCGTATGCATTATTTTGTTAACATATATATACTACTGTCAGAATAATTCATTATGAATTAGAAAAGTGAAGGAAACTCATCCAAAACTAAATGGGAAGAGTAGCAAGTGAGAAGGGAATCTGGATTGCTGACAAACTGAGACAAGTAATGACTGTGGCATGGTCACTAATGCAGCCTGAAATAAGGTGCTTGTCCTCTCTTTAGGGGAGAGGGGGAATTGATGATAAGATCTGGAGTCAGCACAGTCTGTGCATTGCTTAAGTGGTTCAAATGCAGCAGAAACTGATTATAGAAGTTCTTTATATATATTCTTAAAAGGAGAAAAGACCCTGAGGCAATTCAGTGAATCCTCAAAGTCTGGCAACATATGATGTTGTGCCTCAAATTTAAGCCAGAGAGTCTACTTGTAGTGAGTAATGGGTCTGTTGGATTTCTAGGCCTGTTCAATTCTTCATGACCAAACTGAAATCCTTTACAAAAGTACCCAAGTACTAAAGCATTGAGTGTCTAATAGTCACACCCACCTACTTTTCCACACTTTCCTGCTCATCTATACCTAGGTTCTGCTGTTGAATTCAGATTACTTCTTTCTGCTACCCAAAATTGCACCAGAGCCTCATACAGCAGCAACAGGAAAAGAGCACAGTGACTCTGAGGGCAGTCTGGTGGTGTTGAACTAAATCCAAGGCTACAACAACCTATGAAGATTTGAATTTTCTATTCCCAGAGCAATCCAGTAGAGAGGAGACAAGTGGAACCTGATGGAACCAGATGTCACACCTCATGGTAATAACTAATTGCCCTAGATGAGGTCAGAACTCACAGATTATCATCCTTCTTGGCCTCATCTTGCTGCGTCAAAGCCTATATAAGCTGTATTCATCAAACAATACTAATTAGTTAGCTGTGAATTTCATCTGTGTTTGAACCAACTCAGGGAGAATTTGATACATTGCTGTTTCTGAGAAAGCAGTTATCAATTTTGACTTTTGTTTTATTTACGTGACAAAATTTCATCAGAAATGTTTCTATTCATTCTGTACTCGGAAGAAGATTGCATAGATCATGAAAGAAACAGACACCAGCATTTTTTAAAATGTCTAATCAAAGGACCTATTTCACACTGTGTTTTATTGTGTTTTACCAAAATACCTCACTCAAGTGGAAAAGAGACACATTTTTTTTCTACATTCAGAAAATTGAAATTTTGTCTATATTCTGTTTCAAAAGGAAGGTTGCACTCAGAGTTTAATGGAAACAGGCTGACATTTTTAACTTTTACCTAAAGTTTGACACTTAATTTTATTTTTTTTTTCTCTTGAAGAAGAACTATTTAATTTTGGGACATATTTTTGTGCGTGTCTGGCTGTTACAAACAAAACCATAAACAAACATGCAGATCTGTCAATATGTCATTGTTTGTTTGTTCAGTCATGACACTTATGTCAGCTGCTTTTGATTGCTGTTATTACAAATTCTGCAGAACATTAAAACATCCATTAATAGTGAAGAATTAAAAATTATGAAAACTTCATTTTAAAATTTGGATTTTTGTAAGTTCTCATCTTCTTAATAAACTTTAGAGTCTGGTTTTCTGAAAAGAAAATTGAAGAATAATTGGAACATTATGGCTTTCAAGAATTATTCAGTCATATTAGACATGTTGTAAATTAAAATTCACCCATGGCTGACTGGAATTAGACAAAGTTCTGAGTATCTGTAGCTAATTGAGGCACCTAGTGTCTTATTTCTTGTGATTTATAAAAAGGTCAGGCAAGTCTGTTTGCATTGAAAATCTAATATCTTGTGATTTTTCTTTTTGTTTCTGGCACCAGACTATCATTAACCATTTGAAGAAGGGTAGCATTAAAGACATCAAAGACATCTTCCATTTCTATGTATTGCTTATGCCTCACCTTTATCTACCTTTTCTGTGCTGCAAAGAACATCTTTACAGCTTAAAAATTTACATCTTTAAAATACTTTTTTCTTTGAAAATATAATAAAGACTTTTATACATGTAATGAAAGGTTCCTCACTTGGGTGAGGAAGTTCTTCACTGCACTTCTATCATTCTCTGAAGAACACCTTGGATTGCTTCTGTAGTGCTGTGTTGTCCCTCCTGTGGATATCAGGGTGAAGTCCCTGCAAACATGAGGCTGCTCCTGTCTGTCTGCAGAGGGCCTCATCCAGTTTTTTTTCATCATTAGGTAACCTATAGCAGATACCCACCCACTATAATGTCCACTCTTTTTACCTCTCCTCTCTTGAATCCTAATCCATATACCCTCATTTGGTTCCTCATCCACCTCCAGGAAGAGCTCCATGCACTCCAGATGCTCTCTCACATAAAGGGCAACTCTCCCTCCTCCTCTTCCCATCCAGTCCATCATAAAGGGTCTGTATCCCTACACTGCAATGCTCTGGAAATGGGAACCATCTAACAACATTTCCATGATCCCAGCAGGATTGTAGCCCTGCAATTGCACAGGTTAAGAAAACAGTTACAGTAGTTCACTTGTTTGGTTTTTTTTCTGTGCATCAGTTGGGCCTCCAATCAGACATATTAAAACATTCTATTAATTTCTTATTACATCCTGTTATATTTTATCACGAATAATCTCAGTACAGACATCGAGACATATATCTTTTAATCTCATTCAGTCTCATTTTTTGTATTTTTATTTATTAAGATTCATTCCAGTAGCTGTAACATTTTATGGATCTTAATCCACTTATCAGCTCTTCAGTGTACCACTGGGATAGGCCAAATAGACTCTAATTTTAAGAAAAAGTTTAAATATATTCCCATTCCTTTTTATCTGTTAATGATATGCTACACTTGTCTGGCAAAAGCATATTTGATGCAGATTCAGCTTAACATGCTTGAATTGGGGGGGGAAATCTATTGAAATACCCTTAAATCTGTAAGCTTGACATTGATTTCAAATATCATGGCTTCACAATAAACATTGGGAAAAAAAAACATTAATCTCTCCCAGGGAAAAAGAAAACAAACATTGACTTTCCAAGCCAACTAAGCAGTGACAGATTTGGGTTGTTTGGCTCATCTTCTGTGGTTACTATACAGATATTGAACTATGTGATTAACGATTTGCTAAAATATAATCTCCTAGGATTACCTTTCATTGTCACTGCACCAGAAAACATGATCATTCCTCCTAAGGAGTTACTAAGAGAATTATCTATATTTTAAAGAGAGTTAAATTCATCACTTCCTGAAAAGATTTTTATTTTTTTGTTCAATTGCCTTTTATCTTTCTGCAGTTTTCCATTAAAAGGTAAAATAACATTATCTATCTCTGTTAGGTACCTCAATCCAGGAAAATATTGCTGCACCCTGGATGTCATTAGGATTAAATATTCTTTCTCTTCTGTTCTTATTTCAATGAAAACTGTTACCTTGTAAAAATACAAATGCAAGCTGCGTGTCACCTGGATTAATTAGACCTCTGCTTCTTTACTTTTCTGCCTTAAAAAAAAAGGAAATAAATTAACATTTTAAACAAGGGTTATCAAGATTAATCCACTGCACTTTTTCACATACAGAAAGCCAAGATAATGCTTAATAACAGTGCAGAAATCAGAATGATAGAACAAGTTTTCCCTCCTAGGTTTATTGAAAACTCTAGTTTGATGTTTGTTGGGTTGTTGGGGTTTTTTTGTTGTTGTTGGTTTTTTGTTTTGTTTTGTTTTTTTAACAGATACAATAAAATAACTTTTTCCTTTTTTTCTGTTCTGGCACAAGCCAAAACATCACAGTTCTGAAAGGCTGAAAAGTCACGTCACCTGTCTTGCTGCCTGCAATGTACTGCTAACTTTGAAGTTCTAAAATGTTAGGAATTGTTCTTATGATCAGCCACAGTAGGGGTTAAATTCCCATCTCTATCCAAAAGATAAGTCAATTTTTCTTTGTTAATGATAGTAAATTGTGTTCTATCTATCTACAGTGTATAATTTCTTAATATAAAAGCCAGTGATCCCTTGGGAGCCAGTACAGGAGTCTTCCTTAAATTACATGTGGCAGCCCTTTGCCATGGCTAGTTTCCAATAGCTTTAGCACCAGACTTCTGTTACTTTCCTTGGGAAATGAATCAGCAGTTAAAATCTCTCTATTAGGAAACTTTCTCTGAGAACTTCACTCTGCCTTTTTTTTTTTTTTTTTTTTTAACAGCTCAACATGAACCCATAGGTCCTATAACGTCTCAGTACATAAAACTCTTAACAATTATAAATCAAAAGATGAGGGATTGGGAAACTGAGACAAAGGAGTGAATTTGCAAAAGAAATTGAGAGAGAGAGGTGCAAACCCATGAAAACTATAGTTCAGATGACCTTTCCAGTCCTGTTTGAAGTTTCCCTGAAGGGTATGAACCTAGGCACAAGCAGATGTGCTCTTTGAACTGTGAAGATTGAACAAAGATTGCTTTGGCCCACGATGTCCCATCCCTGGAACCATTGTAGGTGAGTTGCAGGTGTGCCTTCATTGCAGAGGGTTGGACTAGATGAGCTTGAAAGGTCCCTTCCAACCCTTTTATATTCTATTATATACACTATATTATACAGTGTTTATTCTAACCTGGAAAACAGTGTGGCCTTTATTTGTACTCCATATAAAAGAAACCATGTTTGTACTGCTTTGCTCATGAAAACCTAAATTAAGAAAATTCTACCACAAACCTAGAGAAGAGATGAGGATGACTTCCCTATTTCAAATTGAGCTCAACTCTTCTCTGGATGTTAAATCATTCTTGTCAAGAACAGATTTTATCACCCATAAAAATAACATGGAAAATATAAAATACCTTAAAATACAGTGTCTGTCACAGGAAAGGAGCCAGATTGATCAAAATAGATGTATTCTATTATATGATGCTATTTTATTTAATATATATATCTAAATTTAAAATGCATGAATACACAAGCTTTGGGCTTCCTTTCCAAGTTCCCTCTAGTTCATTTTTTTTCCTACTGCAAAGTACACATATTAAGGATTGTGTACTTTTAAAGCATTAAGGAGACAGATTTAGAATTTGTGCTTGCATTACTACTGAAATTCTTGTAAGACTGATAACTTCTAAGAGTGATGTTAAATGATTATTTATTTATGAACTTCTTTCTTTAAAAGTATTTTAGTGATAATCACAAAATGTTATTGCATGAATGCTTCTGTATCTGTGATGCTAACTAACATTTATGTCAAATACTAGTAATACATGGATCTTATCACAGATAGAAAAGCCACTGAATTAAATAGCAGCAGCATATCACTGTGGACATCACTAGCAGAGCCGCTGTATAATTAAATATCTGTGCTACTGCATGCATGTTTTGTTGCATCTTGAGTGAAATTCAAGCACCTTCACTTGCTGCTGATTCATTATCCAACGTATGAATGAGCAAATAGGCATAGGAAGCTTACTCAGCCTTTATCAATTTTTAAAAACCATTTAACCACTTCCATCAATAATGCTTGTTCTTGAAGTATCCTGCATAGAGGAGTAATGATAGGCAAAATGCAAACAGTGAAGGTGACAGGAGGCAGTAATTAGTGGTTGTTCCAGCCACGGAATTTTTGAAGAGTGACAGATAATGTATTTGATAATAGATGGGGTGGGTTCCACAGTACACTTGCCTTGACTTTATATAGATTGGAGGGTGTATGTTGTTATGTGTAGTGTAGTTCAGGAGCAGATGAGAAGATGAGCATGTGTAGATGTGCAGAGTGCACATGTTTCTCTAGATAATGATGCAATTCCTGTCTGATTCTGAGCCCCTCTCATCTCAGACCATTTCCTTCAACTTCCCATTTGGAAAACTAGGGACTGCTGATCCATCCCAGAATATATTCTTTTGTAAAAACATACATCTTTGGGATGGGCAAGAAAGGAAGCCATTGAAGCAGAGGCTGTTTCCATCTGTAGTCATCCTCAACATCTTCCCTGTCTATTTTAATATACAAATATGTGGGATTTTTATGTGTTATTACTTTTGACTTTAAATTTTTCCACTGCTGTATGTTTGTAATTTCTCTGCATCCTTGAAACAGCAGATCTGGGTTGTTTGGTTTTTTTTTTCAAAGACATGGTGCATGAAAACAGGACAAGCAATCAGCTCAACAGATTGCACAGAGAGGCTGTGCTGTCTCCATCTTTGGAGGTTTTCAAGCCCTGGCTGGACAAAACCCTGAGCAACCTGGTCTGAACTGCACCAGAGACCTTTTGAGGTCCCTTCTAACCTCAGTGATTGGATGATTTTCTGAAAATGAGGGAAAGAGGTGGAGGAGTGTGAAGGATGCTCTAATGAAACAGGATAATCACAACATCAAGTACTGCTGTTAGGAACAGAGGAGTTACAAGTGTTTGTGTAATTTAGCATTTCTCAGTTTGCCTGTATAATGTTCCTTGATTTATCAGAATGATATATCAGAATGACTGAAATTAAAGCAAAGGAAATGTAAGAAGGCAAATTCAGGTAGCAGATATAAATTTCCTGATGGAATGAATACCAAAAGGTCATTAAGAAATCCTTCTGGCTTGTAACCTGGTAGATTGTGAACATTTATAATGAATCAAACTAAATATCTGAGATTTGATGGTCAAAGGGTATAAGAGAGCCTTAAAGATACTAGTCAGATCTTGGCAGTGAGTAGAGGTGGAGATGAGTAGTTGATTGAGGTGTCAAGAGTGCCACTGACTTTGAGACAAGGATCGTGCTTCAACAGCATAGATTGTCCCTCCCAACCCAGAGACTGAGGTCAGCAGGTTAACAACAGCTTAGTAAACCTTGCAGGAAAGATAAAGGTTTAGGAGAAATATATAGAAAACTCTTTTTCTTCCCCTCCCCCAATGTATTTCCTCAGCACATCTTATACCTTTTTAGATGAAGGAATAAAAATAATCCAGTTTGAAGAAAATGTCTGTTAATCACCTTAAACAGCTCACTATATACTGCCTCTGAAAAGAGAATTCATTCAGCGTTAAGCTCCACTGAGCCTGTTGCATTCTCATAAGTGGAGACAGAGGTGGCTTCTATCTGGAAAAGTCTCAGAGTGGTTTTAAGTCTGGGTCTGCTCTCGAGAAGGTGAGACCTGCCACCTGAGTGGCTCATTGAGACAAAAGGAGGAATTTATCCTGTAATAACATGAGTTAAGTCATGCATATCTATGAATCATACCAGGTAGATTAATTTTACTGAAAAACTATTTGAAAGCTGTAGTTCTCCTAGTATTATGGAGTACTGAGAAACAAAGTGCATTCACAGGTCCTTAGAAAAGTTGAGATAAGCCTCACAGGTAGCTGAAGGGACAAATTTAACATGAAGAGACTGATATGATCTTCAAATGTCTAAGGTGTAACTTGTTCACTGCCCTTGAGTGATGGTCCTCTTCAAAGTGAAAAACATCCTTGTACTGATCCTCGAGGAGAAAAACCCTGTCCCGAGTATGTCCTAAAGAAATAAGTGTAAAATAATGACTTATTTTGATGTAATGTAACAATAATTTATACACTTTCTATTTTCAGTAAATTGACTTTTTTTTTAATCTTAAATTCTACTGCACATGATAATGTGATTTTTAAAATTGTTCACACATAAAGCAAAAAAAAACCCAACTTCATTGTTATTGCAAATTAGTAAAGCCCAAAGGTTTTTGCACAACATGAAAACAACTTTTCAGTTATTTCTGATAGTTTTCTTCTCATTTTTAGTGTGAAAAAGACAAAGTTTTAATTAAATAAGAAATTTGGCAGGCAATTCCCTGGTCATTAATCTGGTCTGGTGCTTTCTGCTATTTGTATAAAAAATGGCTTTGTACAATTATGAAATTCATTCCTAATAAATGACCAATACTTATGTAGGTTTAATAGACTCAAGCCTCTAGTGCACAGAAAGCAGGCAAAGGCTTTTGAAATAATTGTGTTCACCACGTTATGAAGAGTTCCTGTATAATAACAGATGAGCATCCTAACCCTGTGATTTTCATGGTTATCCCAACAGACTTTTTTTTATAGCCCAGTATAAATCAGGTCAATTCTGTCACATATAAAAATATTGCAATATGGGGAAATTAATATCTTATAATCTCAAATGTTTTATGTTCTTATGAAAATTCTTTATGAAATACAGAGATGAAGCCAATAAGGTTTAATCATTAACCAGCAGGATTCTGAATGAGGAAAACTACCTTTCCAAGACAATTTTAAGATGCTTTATGCATATAAAGACTTCTCCATACTTCAGCCTACCCCCTGGGTTTTGCAAGCATTATCTCAGATCATGGATCTCAGTGTGAACTATTTTGCTGGGTTTTTTTTCTATTTTAATACATAGCCAGTGCTTATGGAAGTTTGTGGACTCATGGAGAAGAACTTTTAGTCTATGATCAAGGTTTAGACAAAACTGTCATAAAACTCCCATCGACTTAGAAACCTGTCACAATGTTGTTGCTAGGTTTTATATACTGAAATTACAAATATTTCAGTTAAGAAATACAAATGTTGTCCTCCAATCTGTATAACTTGGGTTTGAGATGTCCCTAAAATATTTTAGCAATTTTTTGGAAGATCTAGTGGTGCAATTTTCAGTGCCAACTGACAGTGTAAAGAAGTACCCTGTGCCTTTCTTTTGATACTAATATTGGTTTTGTCAATGCCACTCTTGTACAGGTCTAAGTACAGAATAAGGAACCACTCTGTGAATGTGAGGAATGCACCACGCCTTCCATTTTCAATTCAAGCTGTAGCTATTTGTTGTCAATATATTGAGTGCACTTTATTCACAAGTATGATCATTATGTCACAAAGTGCTAAAAGCAACCTCAGTATTAACCTTTTCTTTCTATCAAGTGGCTCATCACTTCCTTCCTTCCCACCCTTCTAAGAAGGAGTGTCTTAATTTTCACAAGGCTTAATACCTTAATGTCACATAAAATCCTCTGTAGTTCAAAGGGAGGGTATAATTCTATTTATCATATGTACAACACAGAAGTATCACATGTAGAAGGGTTGAAGAATATCTGACTGGACATACAGGTGGCTCATTGAGGAAAAATGAGATTTAAAAAAAAATTAATTTTTATTTAATGCTAATTTTCATTTTTTTATAGAATATATGCAATTAAGAAAAATAAAATTTCTATGTATGTAGGCCTTGCAGAAATAACTTCCCACTTTTTCCATGGGACCGGGAACATGGCAATGATTTCATCTGGAGACTTCACAGGGATTGCTCACGAGACTTGATATTGTTTTATCTCCTGAGTAAGAAAAGGAGCCAGAGCTACAAGACCTCTGACAATGATGATACAACACACAAGACTCGCAGCTCTTCATCCCTGGTTTTCTGTTAGTTGCTCCTGAACAAAAAATGTTGAACAAAAAAAAAAACACTTTTTCATGTGAATGGCCTCAGCAAATGATTTCTCATGCCAACTACCTCATAATCTCAGTCAATATTAAGACTTGCATATTCTTGTAAGGAAAAGCCACTCAATTCATTAGTTTCCACTAAATCAGGATTAAAGTGGTTTATTGATTTAATAACAATTAACCAGCAACCAGAAACTATGCAACCATGATCACTAGCGGCAATGCAACAGATAAACAATTCTAGACACTTAGCAAAATGTTAATGAACACCTACAGGGTTTGCAAGGCTTTTCTATAATTAATACCCAAAAGATCCAATTCCTCTTAACATTCACACAGACTCCACTTCTTCTTTAATTTCGGAGCAAGACCCCTCAAGACAACTCTGCATTTTTAATTTAGACACTGTTGACATTCACACTCTTACCTTACCAGTTGTTGTAATCAAGCCCTTTGCCAGGGATGGGTCATGGGATCAACCCCCTTTAATAAGGGTCTTAGCTATTTTTGCAGGTTTTTATGGTATTTCCAAATTCTATCTTTTCCTGTCAGACTGTTCTTTTTTTATGTTTCAGTTTTTCCAGACAATTCTTAGAGCAACAGCAGCAGTGTGCAGTTGTGGTGTTGGTCTTTAATGTGATACCCTAAAAGAAAATGGATTTATTGTTGTATAGACTTCTCTGGCCACCACACAGAGCAACATGATGGACAGAAGATTGAATGGAAGAGAGAATGACAGCAAAAGTCTCTGAGGTGCTGACTTTTCCCACAGAACTGTGGGGAAATACAGTGTTCTTGTAAACATATTGACAGATCAGCAGAAGCAGTTCAGTGCAATATTGAGCATTAAAGACAAATTCTATTGATATATAATTAGTACTAGACTCACACATGCTGCCTATTAGGTTATTGGACACATCTCTAATGTAAAAATAAAGCTCATGTTGTGAAAAGTTCAAAGTGTTTGGAAATCAGCAGTAAGTTGTGAAAAATTGGTCACTATTGTTTTACAACTGAAAACTAACATGATTTTCAAAGCATGAGATTTCTTCAGGAATCTAGGTGTGGTTTTGCCATTTCTGATACAAAGAAAGAGAATTCTCAGGCTTCCAAATCCACATTCTCCTCAAAAACCCCAACATTTTTGAATGTACTTTTAATTGCTTCTTATAGAGGATTAATCAAAATTACTGAAGTGATATTAATATTAAGTCATTTTAATATCTTGTGATATTTACAGATCTTTTGTATAAAGTGAGGTTCTGAAGACAGATTTCTTTATTTCTTTAGATCCTGGAAATTTGCAAAACTTGGTCTGTTCTCTAGTGTAAGGAGATTCCACTCAAATGTATGGGGCTTTTTTTTTCCCTGATATTTTAGTCATCAGAATTCATAAGCATAAATAGAGTCCTGGTGGTTTCCTTTTCCCTCATTCTTCTGAAGTACCAACAAATCTCTGTTCTCCTTAAAGAGATTTTTATTTCAGCAGGGTCCTGCAGTAGACTGATTCAGAAAAACCCCACAATTTTCTTCCAAGCACTAATATTAGCCAAAGCTGATCAAAATGTTAAAACAGCAAGTAACTTTAATACTTTGAAGATAGCACAATTAAGAACATTCAGCTACAAATAAATAGCAAAGTCTGGATAAAAATAGATTAATTTCTTTTCTGACTGGGAAATTGGGAACTATTTCTTTCTAGTTGTATTGAAATTGAGTCACTTTCACTGAATTTTAAAAGAGAAATTATATAAATTTTTTTTTGCCAGTTTAAAACATTTTACATTCTATAGAATAATTATAAGCTATTATGTTTAAAGAACTTTGAATGAAGTAGTAACACCATTATGTGGAGCAACTCCTGATACATCCTAATATGGGAGTTGAAATATTTTACTTTACTTTCATTTGTAAAAGCTTCCACAACATCTATAAAGTCAATACATTATCCTTCCTGATTTAAAAGTCTTATTTGTTTTCTTTTCAAAGTGTCTTTGCAGATTGTGGGCTGTAATGAATAGGTTTGAAATTTTGACACTGATGGGTAAAATATGTCAAATGGTTCATGCACTTGTACTGCTGACATGACGTGCCATAATGGAAAAATACTTAAATGACAAATAATATTTCAAATGAGGTTTTACATTCTCAAATGAAATCCTTTTAACTGTCATCCTCAAGCTAGTTGAGAAACAAAACAAATGTAAAAATATTGATTTCCCTCAAAACATACGCTGAGTTTCAACCTGCTATAACATATACCAATCAGTAGGTTGGGACTAAATGCTTATATGTCTGTCAGTGGTTTTAGGGATTTTTATTATTATAAAAAATTATAATGTGTTGTTCTTATAAAAAGAAAAAACATGTAAATATACAAATCTGTTTCTCACACATCAGCTGCCTCTCTGGCATAACTCACAGGCATATGTGAAAGGAATATTTTTTCTATAACTCACAGCTGGAAAGAATGAAAACATCCTTGGTGCAGGGGGATCTACAGAGGATAGGGAAGGGTACAGGAAGAGCAGGACAGAGAGACCTAATTCCAGAGAGTGAGAAGATGGTGAAAGTGTGTGGGTGAGATCTTCTGCCTGGAACATGAGGAGGGTGTGTATAAAATGGGAAGCTGTAAAGGGGTATGTTGCTTCTGCTATGTGATCTTTCACAAAGCAACCTTGATAAGGGTGTGACCTCCCTGAGATGACCTTGTTTTGGGAAGCAATGATTGATGTGGAGCAAAAAATGCAGCCAGAGAATAGAATTTTTCCTCCCATACTTTCTACCCTTTTGCAAGGCAAAGAGTCCACAAGAAATCAAAATGATTTAGTGGTAAAGAAGTAGCTGAACCTGTGTTCTGATGAGGCTTATATGTGGACAGTGCAGATACCTAGAGTCATGTCTCTCAAGGGACCTGTCATGGTCATCAGGCCTGAGATGAGCGTGCTGCCAGACAAGGCAACTCACTGCATTATCTCCACTGACTCTGCACCTCCTTGGAGCTGCATGGGAGCTCATGATGCTGTCCTTCATGCACATGTATTCCATGAGGGGATCAGTGAGACCCTGGAGTATGGCCAGTGGCACCTTTCTTGTTTGTGTGTCTCCTGAAGGGCTCAGACCTGTTGTGGATGCTTTGCACACCCCAACCCTTGGTAGTGACTCTAAACAGGGAGCTTTATCACTGCTGAAAGCAGAGACTCTCTGTGCAAATCTGCTGTGAGCATCACAGTGCAGTGATGGAGAAGAGACTGAGCTGGAAAGTGAAATCACTGAATAGAATTAGTTCTGTTCTAGCTCAAGCCAAGCCAACTTGTATGGTAGCTACATACCATCCTAAATTCATGTAAAATGGTGTATTTGATCTCATTGCAGGGATAGATTTTACACTGAAGACAGACTTAACAGACTCTAGTTAAGACTCAGAAATATTTTATTTCCCTATTGCATTGAGGACTGATAGTACACAATAGGATTACCAAGTTTGGCGTCAGACCATGCCAGCAAGAGAATGATAAAAGAAAATGCAAACTATTTGCCTTCCTGCAGTAATCCCACCAGGTAAAAAGCTGGAAAGCCAGTTCTGTTTCAATGAGGTTCTCGCTTTTCTATAAACAGCATCTTATCTTTTTTCCTTTTTATAGAGTTAACTGCTCAATATTAAAATATTTTATTAGAAGAAAGTGGATTACATGTGGTTTTCTAGGGAAGCTCTAGATGTTCCCAGGCAAAGAAAAACACTTGAAATGTAAGAAACAAAGTTCAATGAAATTCCTAACCGTTTTTTCCTGCCAGTATCTTCTTTTAAACAGGGAAGTATTTCTGTGAATGAAAGCAATGAAATTGCATGCTTGCTTAAGTAGCTCATTGAACCAGGTTGTAATGAATAAGCAGAGTGACATTGTTCTGCTTTTGTTTCACAAAGAGGGCGGCTGTCATTGCTCATCTGCATTTTTATGCCCATTTTTATGATCTGCATTTGTGAATGCATCTCCTATTCCTAAAGCTTCAGCGGTAATTCTTGTAACAACAATTTGGGTAGACACTAATCATTTTGTCACACTTGTTGAAGTCTTTATGTAGCACTTTTCCTCTTTGAAAGACACATTTTAATCCACGAGCACGTAATTTTGTGACCAGCCAAAACTTGAGAACAGATCACAGAAACCTAGAAACACATTTAAGGTGGCACAGTTCGTGTGGCAATCATTTTAACAGAAATTCATTCAGACTTTCAGATAGACCACAATCCGATTTTAAGTGATTCATAACTAACTACAAGAGATAATTTATCCACTTTGAATAAATTGGTCAGCTAGGCCCAGATATGATGCGACATGGAGAAAATTGTCCAGAAAGATGTATTTTTGATCAAATTAGTAGTTAACATTGATTAGTCTATTACAATGATGACCCAGAGATATGTGAGTGGCACTGCCAGAGGCCTTCATTAACATGATCTATAGCTTCAACATTCATGATAATAAAATTGTCTTTCTACAGTATATTCAGAAAAAAAAATCTAAGTAAAAATACCTTTTGAATATTTATGTAAATTAAATTATATTAGTAATGCTTTAGCATTTTATGCTCTGTTTTAAATATGCACAATCAATTCTATTTTTATCAACACTACATAATGTTGTAGTTGTTTTTATTTTTTCATAATTTAATTTTAACTTTAGTATCCTCTCAATATTTCTGTGGCATAGTGCCACCTTGGGGATGCTGCAAGCATCTGAAAGGACACAAGACAGACTGAAAGAGAATCCAAAGGTTTTTCCTGCACTATGCTGTTGGTGTAGGATTCTGAAAATAAATATAACTGAAATATTTGATAGTCTAAACTACTTAGAGTATCACAGCTAATGACATGCTTACAGAACCCACTACAAACTCTTGAATGCAGCAGGTCAGCCAGTATTTTTAAGTCAGTGAATTCTAGAGTCCAAGACAATTGAGAATCTCAGCTTTTCCTTTTAAAAGCACACTTATCACTCCCCTTATTGAAAAGAAATACTGATATGAATCTAAAAGCCTTGGAAGCTTGAAGAGAAATTGTATTATTTTAAAGACAATGTTACAATTTTGGGAAATCTTCATCCTGATTTCCAGTAACTGGTAGATTTATAGAGACCTTTTTAATTCTCAGTGTGTATAAGAGGAGCACAAATGCAGCAACATTGTTTTAGTTGCATTCTTGTCATTTTTTACCTTGACCTTTTTTAGTAGCTGGCAGAAGCTCAGAGCATAATTTGAGTTTTCAGCACTCTGCCTCACTGCCTCCTTCATTCCCCAAAGCAAAACCAGCTGAATCTGCTGACAGATACGTGTAGTAGGTGCATGGGCTGTCATTCTCTTCAGAACATTTCAGAGCTCTGTGCCCCATGGCACAACCATACAGAGGGACCGTTGCTCCATCACCAGAAGCAAAACCTAGATTTTGCTCTATATTTATTTGTGTAACATTAAGAAGTGTTCCATTCCACGTAGAGTGCTTGTAAGTCCTATGGGTAGACATTTATCAATACAGATACCTGCAGCAAAACATAGAGCCATATCCTGAAGCCCAAGATAAGGTTGAGAAGTTCCAGCCTGAAATGATTACTCCTTCTGCTGATGGGTTTGCTGTTGAGTGAAGGGCTGAGATATGTCCAGGAGACAGCTCTGATTTCAGAGATTAGCCCTTTAAACAGCAGCTTTGGAGAAAACCCTCTGCCCTCCTCACCTGAAGCTGCTTTTTTTTTCCTCTTAGCAGCTCAGTAATGGGAACTTGAGGCAGAAATTGGCACGGTGACTCTAAGATTATATTCAGCTTGTGGAAATGGAAGATGAGAAGTAAGATGTCTTACACACTAGATACTAAAGAGAATAACAGGGCCCAGGAGACAGGGTAGGGTGGGAGAAGACAACTTATGCTTCATGCTCAAACCTCTCCTTATGTCATCTTTGTGCCACAGCCTCGTTATTGACTTCCCTTAGGCTTTCTTGCCTCCTCTGTCCTTTTCAGAAACCTTCTGAGATCGTACTGAAAAGAAAATAGATTTTTACTGTCTTCAAGATTTTTGAAATGGTGAAATTATCTAATTCCTTGAGCTGACTCTGGGATGATACTAACCACACAATTTACATTTATTCCTGTGCTAAAACAATCTCATTGCTGTGTCACAAGAAAGGATTCTGGATGTTTGATCACTGGTGGGACCTTGTGCAGTATTAAAGAGAAGTTTAAAAAAACTTATGCTGGGATATGAGAAGGAAAAGATGAGAGTGCTAACATTATGGAGCTTTGGTATAAATCATAGAATCATTTAGGTTAGAAAAGACATTTATTATCATCAAGTCTAACCATTAAACCTGCCCTGCCTGTTCACTACTAGCCATGTCCATCAGCACCACAAATATACATCCTTTAAGTGCCTCCAGGGATGGGGACTCCACCTTGTCTCTGTGATGGCAACAGAACCATAGTCTCCCTCTGGAAGAAAGTTTTTGTTGGGAAGATATAGGTCCCAGTGAAAAAATGCATTAGAAGACTAACTGTCATTTAGTTGTCATTTTATGATGAATGACTTGGAGGAAGAGTTGCAAGAAACACTATATGTTAAAATGAAAAAGCTAAAGAGCAGCACCTGCGTGTTTAGAAACCAGGAGGACATACTTGCCTCACTGTATGGCCTGTATCACAGGTTAACAAAAAGAAAGCTGAGTCTGTTAAAAAGCTTTTGATTGATCCATTATCAACAAAAGGTTGAGGGTGAGGATGTCTACCAGTTGTCCAGGTATAATTTGTTCCTTAGAAATTAAACAATGATGAAGTTAAATGGTAAAACTCATATAGAAATTTTAGTTTAACTTTTTATCCTGCACAATATTTCTATAAATTATGGTCATGCATAAAATAGAAACTATGTCTGAGGATGAGGCAGGAGACAAATGTGGAAGAGCAAAAAAAGCAGCACCCAGAGTCTGTGTCAAAAAGAAAGGAACAATGATGTCTGCCCACAAAACAGCTCAAAATTATACTCCTGAATCCTGTTGTAGGTATATATCATTATCTAGCAATCATCTGCTTAATTGAAAATGATGACATTTTTCTTTAAAAATTATGAAAGTTATGGTATTTACAGACATGGTTTTCAAAAAACTTTGGATGTCAGAAAGAAAATAAAGTTTTGTACCACGTGTGACTCCTAAAAGTGTCTGTGAAATTCCCATTAAAACCATCACACGTAAGTATCCAAAAGGCAAAGATAGCTTAGAAAACTCCTCAATATAAACAACTTACACTTTGGTGGGTGTTTTAGAATGATTTTGTCTTAAGAAACAAAACAAATTAAACTGTCTTTTTATATGAAAGCAACTCTGTTTTCCTTTCTAATTTATAGAGCTATTTCAGCCATGATGTCTCTGTTTTCACAGTTCAGGAGATTATTCTGCAATATTAACAAATGTTTAATCATATTAAATTAGAGTTTGTTCTCCAAAACAAATGAGAAATTGTTATAATTAAATAAAGCATTTGCAACTGCTATTATTTAAAAATTACTTAGGAGTCTCTTATCAGGCATTATTAGAGAATTTGTACTAGGCATTTACCATACTGTGGTACATACTCTTCAACTGAATTATTCTGCATGTAACACTTGAGAGTTGAAGTACAGTTTAAGTGCATATCAAAATATGATTAATGACACAAACTAGTATCACAAAGAGTACTTAAGTCATAAGGTGGAAAATGGGAAACTGCCAGAGTGATTTCACAATTTATATGCTGAGTAACACTTAATTATGCACATATTCCCAATGCCTTTTGTTGATGTAGTTGCTAAAATTATGCTAGCATCAGGTCAAGGAACACATATTAAGCTCTGTGAATATGGATGTAATATAAGATGAATTTATTAATTATAAGAAAGTAGAATTCACTTGCTGCAGAGAAAGTAAGATGTTGTTAAGGTATAGAATGTAATGTCAATGTTAATTTTGACAATTTCCCTTTCTCTGTCATTAATAGTGTGTTGTAAATCCCTGATGTGAAATTATTTTATGATGTCATTATATTTAAAAGACCTTACAGTTACATTTAATGTGTGATCCATCTTCTCTTCTTCTGCTGCAATGAAAATGACAAAGAAGAAATACACTTCCATGTGACTGTCATTTATTTTCAGAAAATGATGCTGTTTTCTGTACAGTGTTGTATTCAAACTTAATATACATACATAAATACATCTACAATATGTGTGTGAGGGTTTTCTGGTTTTGGATCTTTTTGTACCAGAGAATTAGAGATTGCAGTGATTTAGAGTGTTTAGAAGACTTAAAATCCAGGCCAGTTTCAAACTTCAAAACAACACTTTCCTAAATCCATTATTAATTAAGTATACACATCATAAACTGTTAGTTCTTATTAATCATTATTACTACATCAAGCAATGATCAAGTTTATCCAAAATTACTTGTATATATGATACCAGGGAAATAATACTGTTACACTTACTGCTGTGGTCCTTGATGGTATTAATCATCAAGGTCAAACTGACCAGGCTGAAAATCTCTTGGTCAAGGGAAGGTGAATGCAAAGGTGCATTTTGTTCCCTATAACTGTATTTTAGGCTACTTAGCCACCTTATAAATAGAAAAGAGGTTATCTCATCTTAGGCCAACATAATTTCTCCTATTTTAAGGTTCAGAAACTGTTCTGGCTTTTTTAGGCATCTTTCTTTCTTGTTCTGCAGCATCCATTCTGGTCCCATCAGATATCTTGCCTGCTTGTATGCCTTGTTCTTATCTTGCAAACTTTACCACTTGCATAGTTTTCCACACTGGGTGACTGTAACATTAACCTCAGTTTGGCCCTTATAGATTATTTGTTCTTTCTATATTCATGCTCATCTGTGTTGCAAAATGCTTATAGAGGAATATTCAATGGGTGGTTACAAGGTGACAAATGATTTATATACTGTCACTGTTTATGCTGGTTGTGTGTGTTTATATCCAGTTTCAAGGCAATTAAATGTTAATTTAATTTGTCTGGTTGCTTCTACTTTATTGGTCCAAAAAACTGTCACCTACATAAGCTTGCTGAAATTTACATAGTCCATGTCTGCTTCTCAATGTATTGAATATTTATGCAAGCAGATCTTTGGGACTAGGACTATGTGTTATTATTATAATTCAAAGATTCAGAATAAAATCAGTTCATGATGTTGAAAACTTTTCTAGAGGAGTTTGTGCTATTTAGAAAAATGTGGTGTAGCATGAATCATGATGTGATAGTTTCATATATTTTGAAAATGAGATATTTACAAAATCCTACATCCAATAAACATATGAAAGTGTCTTGCAAGAAAACACTATGGAGCAGAAATTCATGTTTCACTCCTGATTTTTACCTCTCAAGAATTAGGAATGTCTAGTCTTCCTACCTGATGAGTTGTATCCTATAAATATTCATATTACTGTCAAAGTAAATCATGTCTTGTAGTACGGAGAACAAAAAGATCTTTGAGAATGGCTGAAGACAAAAAAAACCAACAACTTGTTTTCACATTTCCTCTTTACTTACAATACTGGCTGGTATCTGGGGCATTCTCTGCTGACTGGCTTCTTCCCAGCCAAGTATTTTGAATTATCCAACAGCTTCTACACTAGCACAGCCATGCTGCTGATTAATGTGACCATAGACAGGGCAAGGAGCTCACTTGAATCATTATTAGCTTTCCATGTAGTCTGGGAAGGTTGGTGATCTTTGAATTAGCTTTTAGGAAAATTCAATGTCCAGCGCCAGGAACATCAGATTGTGTATGAACTTTAGCTCTAATTAGAGGGTTGTATACTAACAAGAAGTGCTTATATTTACTTTTTCTCACAGGATCAATGATAGCTTGTTATCTTTAAAGCACTGTTTTATACAAGACTGTGAACAGCTAAGAAACACAGTGAATCAGATTCCATTTATTTTCTAGATATGTGAGCTGATTTTAGAATTCTTTGGTAAGTGTAGAGCTGGGTCCACCACAGCAGTCATCAGCCTTGTTGGTGGTTGTAATTGTAAGCAAAGGTAAAGCAAACACAAGCCCCAAATATTAGAAGCACAACTTGGTCCTCATTATTTTCCCATTTTCCCTTAATTAATGAATGTCAGTGGAGATTATTCTTCAAATCTTTAACTTTTTCTCTTTGCTTTGCCCTAATTTGAAATACATTTAAAATTAAAAAAAAAGAAAAATATTTTCTTTTTCACAGCTTTTGACTATGGACTCCAGATTAATCCAAATAAAACTAGTCTTTTCTAGTATTGTTTTCATGGCAGTTTGGTGTTTTTACAGGGACAGCCTCTGCTGATTTTGAGTTCTGCCAGTTTGTCACAGTGCAGCCATGGATATGGAACAGAATGAACACAAGACAATGAAAAACCTTATACATTTTCTACCCACACACTACACATATTTTATCACAGTTTTCTGTGACATCTGATTGATTAGTGTGGAGGTAGTTATGCCAGGTAAATAGGTGAGCCTGCTTAATTTAAATATTTTATTGACTAAATTTAGGAACATAATAGATATAATTAGTAGAACACTAATAGTAAATAGTACAAAATCCTTAACAATGGCAAATAATAACACAGTACCTGACTCAGATCAGACTTGTGATAGTTATGTACTATTTGAAGCCCACACCATAAATACACCAGGGAAAACTTTGTAGTTGCTACTACTCAGGCAACCCAACAGACAACTGGAGAGGGCCACCTGTTTCAACACAAATCACTGATCAGGACAGTTGTGCTGTGTAGGCTTGGTCCATTATTCTATGTCCTGTAAAGAAAAGACCCCAGTGTTTCAATGTAGAAGTCAGGTCTATGGGTGGCTGTTTCTGTGGAGTTTTCAACTTTATTATACTCAGTTTACATCATAAGGTCTCTCAAACTTTACTTTTGATGGTTTCATTCAAACAGTATCTTTTTTATTTACTCTTGGTACTTACATCCTAAAATTATTTATGGAGCTAATCTACACTTTATCTATTTTTCATCTAGATTTTGCATCAGTAATCTCTGCATCAGTGTAGTTCCTTCCACCAATATCCTTTGCTTCTCTTGTCTTACAGCCTCAAGGACTACATCTGGAGAGATTACCATATGCATATTTCTCTTGCAAGGTTGTAGCACCAAGAGAAGGTCATGCAGACTCCTCTGCAGGTATTTGAAGGGCAAATGTCTGAAAGATTAATACTAATTCATTTCATTTTCGAATGGCTGGGATAATTCTCCTTGTGGTGCATTTGTGCAAGTTAATGTTGTTTAGTTGCTTTTATAATTAACAAAAACAAGGACACAGACGATGCAGTAGCCTGGAAACAGTAATTTTGTCATTCATGCTAATACATGACTAGAAACATTTTTCTAGTTTTAGAAGGACAGAGTTTAAAAAAAAAAAAAAAAAAAAAGAAGCAATAAATGTCTTCCCGGGGAAAAGAATTGATTCAGTTGATACTTAAGGAAAATTATGTAATAAACACAGAGCCTGAAGTACTATGCACAAGTTGAAACTTGTTCTCACAGATCAGTGAAGCTTTTCAAACTAATATTTCCTTTTCTGAATATGTCTGGTAGTAGTTGATCCTCCAGAAGTTCATACACAGCAAAAATGAAGCAGTTGCAATCACAACAAGCACAGCTGATCTAATTCTATCCACACTGAGCTGTATAGCATTTTGGTATGCAATACAGGTGTTCTGGTTTGATGTATACTGTTAATCTTGCCTTTCCACAATGAAGGTTTACATCATGTCCTCAAGCATCACAGAATCACTGATGTCAGGTGTTGGAAGGGACCCCTAAAATCATCTAGTCCAACCACCCTGCCAGAGCAGGATAGCCTAGAGTAGATCATTCAGGAACAAGTCCAGGAGGCTTTTGAAAGTCTCCAGAGAAGAAGATTCCACCACCTATCTGGTCAAATTATTCCAGTGCTCTGTTATCATCACAGTGAAGCTTTATTTCCTCACTTTGAGGTTGAACCTCCTGTTTTCCAGTTTATGGCCATTGCCACAGCCCTGTAACTGGACACAAGTGAAAAGAGCCTGCAGTCATCTGCCTGACATCCACCTTCTGAATGTTTATAAGCATACATAAAATCCCCCCTCAGCCTCCTCTTCTCCAAGCTAAACAGACTCAGCTCTCTCAGCCTTTCCTCATAAAATAGATGGATAATATTTTCTTTCCATTTCTTATTTTCACTCAATGTATGCTATGGTCTTTGCAATTTGTGTATAGAGAAGAGGAAGTTCATATTAGTTTTCATAAGTAAAATTCGTGTAACTGAGTATTTTTTTTTTGTCTCCAGGTGTGTAGGTTATTTTTGATTTTGAGGTAGTATCATCAGAATTTTTAAAAATACATTTTGGGGATTTTTTTCCAGTCAATGTTAGCAGCAAAGCTCATGAACATGAAGGACATTCCAATAATTTTGAATTTCTGTGTTACAAGTTAATTATTTAGATAGAATGTGGATATGACTGACTAATAGCCTCTGCACCAAGACATGATTTTGATTAAATGGGCTACTCTTGGCATTACTCCAGCATAAATTTCCCCCTTTTTATTTCTTTTGCCAAAAGTGTAGAAGCAAAACAAAGACATGGAAAAGTTCCAAGTCCTTTGGGACACTCTGATGAATTATAAAAAATATAAATAATCACCTACTTTTTGTAGGAAAAACTGAAGATGAGGCATAATTGGTAAGAGCAGCAAAGGGAAGAAGCTCAAATACCATCTGAAACACAGTGACTGAGAAGAGCAAAACTGCATTAATGAACATATATCATATTACATGATATATCATATCACAAACCAGATGAACAGGGGAAGGATAGAATAAAAATGTCATAGAAGATAGTGTAACTCCAAGCAAGTTTATAAACTGAGCTGAAGTACAGAGAAAACAAAATCTGAATTAATGAAAAGTAGAACATGAGAAAAAGAAGTAAATCCATTAAACTGTAGAGGACAGGACAGAAAAATGTTAACTTGATCAATGATCCTCTGTAGGCAAAACCAGCAACAACAATTACTTCAGAAAGGTTGGAAAGATTATCAGTTTGGGGACAAAATAAAAAGTATCTGACAGGATACTGGTCACATTATAAAATGAGCATACTGAATATGACAGAAGACCTGAGCAAAGAAAGTGAACACATATTTTTTTGATAACTGAAATAAAACATAATGATAGAGATATTCCTTCTACTACAGTACACTGTAAAGACTATTCTGTAGATTAAATGTTGAAATAGGAAGAGGAATTAAGTGCTCTTCATCTAACATCCTGGCCTAATGTCATTAAATACAGTGTGACCCCAATAGATAAAGGTCTAGTATGTTACCTGATGCTGGTGATGAGAAGCAGACAGATGTGAACATGATGCCTACAGGACACAAGAGATGGTCAGAAATAACCTGGAGTTATTCACAGGGCAATCCATTCAGATGGTGTTTTATGCATTTAGAATAATGACATGACTATCATTCTAGGAACTTCCAGAAATATGAAAAAAAACAGTTTTAAAGATGTTAACAAATTATTATTTTGTTAGATTGTTTGGTTTTTAATATCTTTTTTTTCCTGTTCTTTTTATTTGTGGAGGGGGGTTGGGAATACTTTCAGATATAAATATTAAAAACTCATTACATTCCCAAATACACATTCTGAAAGTGAAATTAAAAGAAATTCCAGCATTTACGTGAAAAACGTAGTGTTTTGATAGAACAATTGGTGGGAGTTAATGACTAATGAATAATTAAACATCTCTGAGAACATTTTAATGGTCCATGACTTTGCCGTAGGCTGTTAAACTACAGTTCAGCCCTTAGATAGCAAATGATTTAGAGGTGATGATACAATATTATTAATGTCTTCAAACTTCTTTTTAAGACTGAGGCGGAGAAGAGGAAAAAAAATAAATAAAAAATCTTACTGATTATTCTTGAAAAGGAAAGTTCTGACATGTTGCCAAAGAAATGAAATGGTCAAAACAGAAATCTTGATTCATTCTTTGCATTTTGGTTTCACATCAATGCAATGGCACTGAAATCAGTTCTCTAAGAATGTAACTCTGCACTGGCAGAATAGAGACTTGGTATTGAATATTGGCTGACCAGGGGACTAAATCACCCATACAGTTTCCAAGAATGGACAAGTGAAGAAATAAAGGGCATGCCAAAGGATGAGCTTCCAAAGTTCTTATAAGAATCTGATAAAACAATTACTTATCTGTTTGTTTAGGACAAGAGGTTTATGTATAAAAGGAATTGATGTAAATCTCAGTCAAATCTTTCTAGTCAGTCTGATACTCTAATTGCATAAATAAGGAACAAACTAGAAGAGTATTTACATTCCAATGTCTATGCATCTTAAATGATTACTTGATTTTCTGTGAGCATCCTGTCAAAATTAAGGCACAGCTGTTGTTGCATGATGAGGAGAATTACAGACAAAAAAAATATTTCCTTCATTGGGAGCTTAAACCAGTCATTATTCAGCAGAAGGAATTCATTGCCTCACTGATTTGTTCCCTTACACTTAATGGCACCCTTCTAATGTAAATCACTTCTATGCAATAAATTTATGGATTAAAACCCAGTGAGTGCAAACTGAGCTAGTTGTTCTGAACTCAGAGATATTTAAGTTTATGTAAATAGAGAATCAGTCTGTGATTCATAAATTTAATTTATATATACAGGATGTACCTTCATTCATAACTAATAATGACTGTAAGCTTTTGAAGTAATTCCTAAGTTTCCCAAGATTGCTGATCATTGAAATAATTTCTTAATCAGTACTCAGTCACAACGAGAATGCAAACTGTACGTTCTCAAACTTGTAATTGACAGAAGAAAAGTGGGAAAAGTTAGAAGACTACAGAATCAAATGAAGTTTCACACGGATTCTCTACCTGTTGTGTCTCTTATGACTGTTTTCAACTACCCATAGAGTCAGTGCACACAGTTTAGTAACAGATAAATGAGAAAGCAGTTCTGCAGCTTGGCCTAAGGAAGAAAACAGAAGAGAAATGTAATCTGTAATTTTGGTATCATTGGTTCTACAGTCAACCATCCCTGCTTCATGCTACACTTAGTGGGAAGAAATAGGCCAGCTGAAGCAAGAATAATCACAAAGAAAATTTCTAGAAGTAGGTAAAATCTGATCTGAACTTCTGTGTGGCTCAAGACTTCAAGGAGAAATTGCACAGCTCACATTGTTACACAATGAACCAATTAAGATCTCAAGAAGAGAAGAAAATAAAATCCCCACTGAAAGAAAGAAAGGATCTGCTTGTCTTTTATTTCTTTGCAGTCCTTATATTATTCTTTAATAAAGACCTGAGATTCAGAATTCTGTATGGTTTCTGAGAGAGGAACAGATCTCTGAAGTGGTAAAATTGTGATAAGTTCCTCCAGCTCTCAGCAATCTTGGGGAAAAATCACAGAGGGAAATATAAAATAATAATCTCTTCTACCTTTGTTCTCAGTTTCTGTTGACTTTTGGTGCTGTTTTCCACCATCTCTCTTTTAATGACCTCTAACTTCTGGCTTGGCTGTTGTTGCATTTTTGGTATTACTCTAGACTTTAATTTTTAAAATTTTTTAAAAATATGTTTTTCATGGCCCTTGGAGGCCAGTGATGCCACATGTGTGCTTAGAACACTGAAGAAGTTATGGAGAAGTTCCAAAAAGAGCATACAGACCATGCCACATCTAGCTAGTAGTGGGCCCTATCAACGGAAAATGCTAATATCAAGAATTTAAGGAACATATTCAAGTGCAGTGACTAGCTGTATACTGTTTGTGAAGGAGATATACAAAAGAAATTTAAAAAGAGCCAAAAAATGTTCTTTACTCAGTAAAAAATAATTTCTACTTCCTATCATAGCCAGTTCTTGGAATATATTTTTACAATCATCTTTTTACTTGCTTAAATCAAGCTTTTTCTATCCTGTAGCTCTAATAAAGCACAGTTCATATAAATTGAAATAATAACAAGAGTTTTAAAATTCAGACTTTAATATAATTTATCACAATTATATTCTATTCATCACAGTAAAATGTAATGCATAAAGAATTATAATTTATGGTTTAATATTTTTTTATTAAAGTAATGAATGGAATAATATTCTTCCAAGATATTGCTTTAGTGATACAATTATATGTTCTTCTTAATATGCTGTTCTGTAGCTCTAAAATGTGAGAAAGAATAGAAAATAAGGCACAGAGCAATCTGATCATGTAAATAAGGTAATCACTTCGGCAGGGCCAAAAGAGGGAAATGTATGCATTAATTTTTTTTATGTGTATATAAATGAGTAAATGATCAAGACATCAGTGATTACTATGTGTATATATACATATATGA
This sequence comes from Ceyx melanurus, assembly GCA_024611195.1. NCBI lineage: Eukaryota > Metazoa > Chordata > Aves > Coraciiformes > Alcedinidae > Ceyx > Ceyx melanurus. The sequence goes on from JANHGL010018129.1 coordinate 80,517, forward strand.
GTATAGTTTAACCACCCCTGCGTAACGACTGTGAGTTTAGACTACTGATGTCATTAGAATCATCACTACTCTTTCTGTGGTCTGTTTCAAAGTTCAGTCTTTGAAGACAGTGCCTTCTTTTGCCTTTGTCTGGATCCTATGATTGACACCAGTGGAAACATCTCGTTGATTTGCTTTGTACTGGAGCCCATCCATCTCAAGAGACTTGGCTTCAGTGTGTTTCATACTGTTTATTCATCCATTAAAGAAGTATGTGTAGACCTCAAAATTCAAGGAAGCTTGCATTAGCAATTAATAAAAAAAAATCGATGAGGTTTTAGGTAGATTAAAAGTCTTCTAATGACAAGTCCATGAAATGCTTGGGTTAATCATTAACATGAGAGCTGCATTTGTATTATCAGTCTGCAGTAATGTGATCTTAATACATGATCAAAAACAAATGGAAACAATGGATACTGTTAAGCTATTAGAGAATAAATATTTCTTTTTATGAATGGATACTGGAGAAGATAATAAGAAAAAATGATGAGTGTCATAATTATTTAAACTACGCATTTTTCCTTTGTGAAATGTATATGATGAGACTATAATTTGTGTTCTGCTGTGGAATGAAGCTGAAATCTTCTGAGTCCTTTTGAAAGCAATGATATACAGCAGTTGAAATTTTCAAGAATAGCTACATAAATGGGCTCATCTTCAAACTTCAAATGTCTGTGCCTGATGCAGGAAGGGATTTTTAGTCTGAAAACTCTGAACCTGTTATATGTTATGTAATATACAAGACAGAACTATTTCCAATCAGTCATATTGTAGGCAGACCATAAGAGAGATCATAAAGATATCTGGTATGAAACTGTCCTCCAAGGGGACTGAGAAAGATATATTTATAAATGCTCTAATTAAGGGGTTTTTCCATGCATTGTGTTTCACAGTTTACATTTTGGAGGGTGTTTATCCATGACACTTAGAATCTATGTGTAAATGCAATGAAATTATTAACAGTGCAGGCATAATTAATACGTGGATTGCTTTTTCTACTTGTGAAAGGCAAAAGCACCCTCCACAGCATCAAGGATATTAAATCTTTGGGTTTGGGTACCATTATCTGAAAGAATATGCTACAAAGGTTTCTGAATAAGGAGACATGTATTTGCTTTGTACTTTTCAGGGCTGTTAATGGCAATCTTCAAGTGTAAAACATGATTCTTAAAAGGTTACATCTCACCAACTGACATGAAGACAGTTTCTGCTCATGCTAAGGAGTGTTTTCCTATAAAGATGGCTCCAAATGGTATCAGTATGACTGTAACCAAAGAGCTGGATTCTGATAGCCCTTAATTTTCTGTGCCACTGAATTATTACAAATTATATTTTGTTGGTTAAACTTTTTATTTTTTGTATGGTACTGCGTATAGCAAACCCAAGAACTTGAAGAAGAAATATTTTTGTGGTTTTGAAATAAACATTGACAGTTTTATTTTGTTTCTATTTAAAGCTCAGGGAAAGCCCAAACAAAATACAGAGCAGGATTAGCCCCTTTCCCCCTTCCCTCCCAGGGGAGGATAAAAGGGGGATAAGGCAAAAGTAAAATGCTTCACCCAAGATTGGAAGTTAAGACTATAACAACTTAATGAATAGAAGGAGAAAAACAGAAGGAATATTAAGGGAAGAATGATGCAGTACTGTATACAATATCCAGTCTCAGATGGTGATGAATTGCAAGGCCCAGCCCTGCTGAGATGCCATCACAGCCCCCAGAGTCCTGGAAGGAAGAGCCCTCAGCCTCAAACTTATCTCCTTGTTATATGGAGTGTAACAGGGAAGGCTTGCTGTCCTCTGACTCCTCAAAGACCTGGGTTAACACTTGCCCCCCACACCCAGTCTGTTCACCCTTAAACCACATGTTTTTCAAGATTATAGTTTTGAAAATTCTAAGAATAATCTTTGCCTTGAAACTGATTTGGACATATGTAGAAATTATTTCTAAAAAGAATGAATAATACAAATTCTTGTAGGTCCTACAGGCATGGAAATAGCTCACAGAGCAACACAAAATTGAAAACAAAACATTCATAATAATAAGCTAATACTGATAAGATATAAATTTATATTTTTGTTGCATCCCTCCCCACCACCACTGTGTTTATCTTTTAAAATAAAAGGAATTTTGCATCAGAAATGTGCAAATGTTCATTCTGAATCTGACTGTCAAAGAATATATGACATTGTATTACTGGTTTTATATTAAATGAACACTTACAAAGTTTGTGAAAAGTGAAACTGATGTTCCATTATAATTTCTTTCTGATAGTGACTTGCATGGTGTCTACTTTTTTAATTAGTCTGTCTTCCACAGAAGTATGCACAAGTCAGTTACATGACTTATTGACTATGATTCTTTCTGAAGTTCACAGTAATTGCATTCAATCAGAGATTACAGATTCCATCAAGCTTTAGACCTTTCTCAAGATCATTATTGGACAGGAGTTCTTCAGATGAACTTTCCAAAGCACTTGTTCCAAATCACTGCTACATACACAAGAACAGGACTGACAGACTGCAGTGTGTGGCTGGTTGAATAATAACAGAAGAAGCTTAACAAAGACCTTGAGAAAAAAAAGCAACACTGAGTTTGGTTAGATTAATTTTACTGGTTCGTGGTTCCTGGCCAGTATTCAGCCTGTTACAAGGGCATCTGTGAAAATGTGGACAGATCCACTTACACCATGACAGATTTTAACACATTTCTTAATCTCAAAATTTGAAATAAAATGTTTCAGTGGTTAAGTATATATAAGCATGTATATATAGAGAAGGGCTTGTATATATGTAGAGTTCATATATGTACTTAGTCAGTAGATTTATGTCTGAATATATGTACAAGTCAGTCTAAAATGACATGCACAGCTCTGAAATACAAACTCCATTATAATACCAAAGTATCTATTTAGTTTATTACTAAATTAAATACATTTCCTTGAACAGTTTTGTCTGATTCCTCAAAATTAGTGCCACTGAAGTCCAGTTTTTTTTCTTAAGCACTTGATATTGAACCTTAGCTTTTAAAAGTCATGTACAGTACAGTACTTGTACATGTACAGTACTACATGTACATGTTCAGTATGACTTTGGATTATATATATAAAAATGTACTAAGGTGGAAACTCAGGCTTTATAAAGATCATGTTGGAATTAAGACCTGAAAGACATAGTTTGGAATAAGAAGGAGTACAAAACCAAGATGAAACTATAGTACAGAGCAGTATTGTGGATATTTTTTGTCTTTCAAAAACACATAGGGGTTTGGGGGATATATGTATTATTTTTTAATTACTATTTTAAAATTTCTTCTCTGATAAAACTTATGGGGAACTTTAAATGAATTCAGTTCTTATTGGCCTTTAACTTGGTTTTACCTCTTCTTCTCTCCCATAAGATCAGCCTTATGGAAAACACAAGCTCCTACTGTTTAGTACTTAGAGCCCTTTATTGTGAACTACTGCATGATTGATTTTTTCCTCCATAAATACATATATTTGTCTCAAAACTCATAAGAAAGATCTAACACCTTAGCAATATTTTCAAGTAAATAGTCCTTTGAGAGCAATGGTGGTGGAAAGGATTTTCAGTTTTGAATAATGTGAAATATGAAAAGCAAGCTTGCATGATAGATTTCTAATGGGAAAAAGTACAGACCTTTTCTACAGCACAGTGAAATGTTACAGTAATAGAGGTGAAACAGCGATCTGAGAAGGAGATAATGTAATAATCCTTGCAGAGTATGTGCTCCATTGTGTTGCATGAGAGTCTTGAAGTTATCTAGTGAGAAGAGTAAGTAGCAAGGTGATAAGATCCCAGACCAAAAGCATTAACTTGTTGAAAATGACAACCTGAGAGATTGAGGGAGATTGAAGATTGAAACCATCTAACTGTAAAAATATGACTCATTAAGCCTGCTCTAAGTATGAATTTGCAAGTTTGTGAGCATGTAAGTTTGAATCTAAAATATGGAAAATTAAAAATAGCTTTAATTACAAAGCATTAATATAAATTAAAGACATAACCAGAAAAGCTGCTCTGTTGTCTGTTGCTGGAATTTTAGAACTATTCACAGGGCCTAAGTGTTCTATAAACTAAGGAAATTTCAACAGTACTCATTTAGATCATTATATAAATGGAAGAATGGACTTAAGAATTATTTTTTCATTTAAAGTTGTGTCTTTTTTGCTAAAATTCTATTTTTGTTCTTGCTTCTTGTTTTAGCCAATATTTGACAACACCAGTCTTCTGCTCCCATCTATATCATGACCACTGTTATGTAAATTTTTCTGTACAAGAGACATTTTACTTTTGCCCTCAGCAAATGTACTTGAACATTATTATTTTTCTTTTGAATCCTACTCTTAAAGAAAAAAGTGAGCAGATAAAATACTTGAACGGTTACCTTTCCTACTGTGTCTTTGAAGCATTAGTTATTATTTGAATATATTTTCTTTTAAAATCTATCTTCTACTTTCCAATGGATCTAATGAATAGAACATCAAAGAACATTTTATCTTATCATTCCCAAGGTGGCTAGTGTTTGGATTCATGCAGGTTTGCATGTGTAAACTTTTGTATGCTGCTTTATTCCAGAACTAATATGAGCACAATCCTTTTTCAGGAATAAAACTTTTTTTTTTTCAGAAAGGTTCTGGCCTCAGAAGTGCTAGACTTTTTGAAAATACAACTCCAGCTTGAAATGATCGTGCTGTACCAAACAGAAATTCACCTTTCTCCTAATATTGTTGTATCTGATGTCTGTGGATATATTTCTTTTTAATAGTCTTAACCTAGACTCTGAGGTTGTTTGACCATGCCCTTATACATTTGACAGAACTATTCAGAACATACAGAGTGAAAAGGTGGAATTGATGTTTATAGACAGAAGAAATATCCAGAGGTGTAAGTTTACTGTCTAAACAGTTATGCTCACAAAAATTCACAGTTATTCACCCTGGAGAATATATCCAAGAGGGATGTTGTGGAGAGGTTTAAGAAACTATTGGATTCTGCTTTATGAATCTCGTTGGAAAATTTTCCTTTGTGTATCCAAATGCCAATATAAATAGGTGTCTTGACAGGCTTACATGTTTTGGAGATATATCAATAAATTACATAACCAAAGATATTCTATTTTCCAGATCTCCCTTCAGTTCTGTTTCAAAACACCAGCTTTAGATTTCTACCATGAGATGTGATGACATGCAAGTTATTTAGACTTGAAATCTGACTCTGTCAAGTAAAGGAATTTGACCCTTGCTATCATCTGATGGTTCAATGTCCTCACACAGATTACAACCCCTTTAATATTTCAGTAAATTGTTCACTAAATGAATCATTTTAATAACAGATTAATTTAACTTACTTTTTCTATTACTTTAATGCATCTTTTTATACCTAGCCAGCATTATATATTACTAATTGCTTGACCCAACACTGCCAACTATATTATGATATACTGAAGCATTTTGCTTTACTAAATTCTTTCCAATTATTTATAACATATGCCATGTGTATCATTAAATGACAAATGTCAATGGAAATTTTAATACATTGACAGAAGGGAAAGATAATACACATTACTATCAGTGTCTTAATCTAAGCAGGTCTATCTTCAAGGCTCTCGATGTAAAAGACTGTAAAACTTTATGATACCACAGAATGCCAAAATCATAAGGTGATTATATTATAATATTATAATAACATTATAGACAATATTATAATATTGTCATAATCTCGTTCAGTCTTTAGAAATATTATCATGAAATGCTGAGCTGTGTTCTTAAAACTCAAACTTCCAATTCTTAAGGTATATATTTTTCTGTAAAAATACAATTTAGAGGGTGCCTAAACTCTATGGATTTAGGTAATATTCAACAAACTATTTTGTCCAAAAAGAAGAAGCCTTTAAAAGAATAGTAATGTTGTTTTCAGTATCTAGCACAAATGTTTTGATTTAATTTTGTGATAATACCTCTAATTTTAATGTGATTTAAACCACTATAAGAGGTCAGCGGAAAGTTAATAAAATGATATTATGGAGCTTTCTGGACAAACAACAATCTCTATAATTTTGAAATTAATCTCAGGCAGTATTTTTCTGACTAAAACATCTCCTAAAAGCAGCTTCAAGTCAACCTGGAGTTAAAAAGAAGTAGGGAAAGCATAAAATGATAGAACAACAACCAAAAAAATCACTATTCATGTTGTCACCCTAAGAAACAAATCATTGAATAGTTGAGGTTGGAAGGGGCATTTGGAGGTTGCCCACACTATCACCCCATGCTCAAAGCAGAGTCATCTTGATTCCATTGTCCAGGACCTTGTCTAGTTAGGGTTTAGGTATCTTCATGAATGGATCCTTCACAATTTCTCTGGGCAACCTTAGTAAACAATATTTGATCGACCTGACAGCCTTGTCCAGATGAGTTTTGACTACCACTAAGGGTGGATATTCCCCAATCTGTTTTAGCAACCTGTTCCAGTGCTTAATCACCTTAATGTTAATTTTTTTTTTTCCTAATATCTAGTCCAATTTTAACGTTGCACACCTCTGAGAAGAGGCTGAATATCTCCCTTTAACATCTCTTTTTAATGTCTTTTTTAGCTTACTTTCTTTTTATGGCAGCTCTATTCCATGTGTCTATTACACAGGAAGATGCCTATGACACAGGCACATCCCTCTGGAGAAGAGAATAAAGAGCTGGGTTTTTGTAATAGGCATGTGCTTGGTTTCATGCATTGCTGATGCTGGTATTCAACAGAATGATAATGACAGGCTAAGGAATGAGAGAGGCAGAGTGGCAAAGACATCAACATTTCATAATGAAGTGTGGAAAAAAAGTTGAAGTCATTAACACCTTCTTCATAATCAAAGACCATAAGGAAAATCTAACTTCAGGTTATTTAAAGAATGAAGATTCAGGGAGCAAACAGCTATGTCTTCCTTGTTTGCTCTGCATTTTACATGAGACACTCTATGTTAGGGTAACAGTGAACTGAGCTGCTCATTCTTGATAACCAACAGGAAGTAAAATTCAGTCTTGTTCACCGCATTTCTGATTCTATATAGCTTGGATATGCAGATTGTGAAATGCAAATAATGCAACATTGGTTTTCTCAATCCTTAAAAACTGTAGGACAAAATTAGAGGTATAGGATTGCAATCCCCACAAGAATATAGGAGGAATCAGTATGCCTAATTAACTCACAGTGCAAAAGGTGGCGTTTTTATGTCAGTCATAGATTAAATAAAACTGGGTCTGTAGCTATCCCCATGTGTGTTTGGTATATTGTTCATGTGGCAGTGAAATTCCTTCTGAGATATCAGGGTGGAGGGGTTTTTTTATGTTTTGGGATTTTTTCTCCTAGAATATTTCAAAAGTAGATGCTAATAACAGCATTCCCAATGAGCAGCACCATTTGAAGTCTCTTCTCTGGCAGAGTTTCAGTGACTTTTACTTCCTCTGTACATTGGAACAAATGAAATCTTTTAGTAGACTTCTGGGGTCTTTCAGGTTCTGTTTTTAAGAGTGTCATCTTTTCTCTGAAAAGCATTACCATATTCTAAACTCCGAGTTAAAAAAAATATAAATATATATAGAGAGAGTTTTCTTCAAATATCATCTCTTTTTATTTCCATCATTGTACAGGTCCGGCACTAGATGACATTAGGGGACAGCCAGCAAAAGCTTAGTTGTCATGAGGCAAGGAAAGTGTGCAAGAAGTAGCAAAACCAAAAAAACTCTGTGGAGACAAGTGATGAAGTTGACTAAACACCAATACTAAGTGCTATTCATACTTTATATATTAAAGTTTACTTCGTTCAGACTGATGTTGTCACTGATTATTTGCTAGACCAAATAAGTGCTTCTGAAACATTCATAGAGCAAAGAGAGATAGAATTACAGAATCATTAACAAAGACTTTTAAAGTCACCATGTCCAACTGTAAACTTAACACTACCAAGTCCACTATTAAATCATGTCTCTGAATGCCAGATCTACACAGTTTACAGTCATCTAGGACTCCCCAGTTAGCCAGGACTGCTGGTAAATGATGGAAAGTGGCTTGGTGAGCAATTCCACCAGCTCTCTCAGTACCCTGGAGAGGATCCCATCTGGCTCTGTAGACTTGTATGCATCAAAGTTGTGTAGTGGGTCACTGATTATTTTAATGTATGTTAAAAGCACCTATTTTCAGGATAGCTGAAGGGAAAACTACCTTTATAAAGCTAAAATCCATTCTCCATCAGACTGCTAAAAAAGATAAATTATCTTTTTTTTTTTTTTTTCTTAGGAAAACACTGATGAATAAGGTTTGGAACATAAAATTAACATTTAGCATGTATTTGCATTAAGGTAGCACCTAATTAAAATTTTTCAGTCAGTAGGCCTAGCATGAGCTATGGTGGTCATAAAACTTGACAGGAAAGAAAATAGAAACAGTTTTGGAAAGAAAAGAAGCTATCTAAGTAAAATAACTCTGCTCATACTTAATACACATAACTTTAGCTAAAATTGCCTTAATGATGACAAGCTGTAGAGTTTACATAGCATTAGTATTCTTTATCATAGAACATTTTGGAAGCAAGAAGTAGTTCAGTGTGTACTGTCATTGCTCACCTAAGTTCTGTAACTTGTACTTGTCTAATTCTAATTAAAGGATTGAACAGTCACAGCAGATAACGGGTAAATGTATCATATATTTTATCTCTGATTGAATTTTTCTGACTTCAATTGTGTGTCAGCAAATGATAATATGACTCAGGGTCAACTTCAGTTTCACTATGGACATGCCCCAACTTTCCTGTCAAAGATGGTTTTTTTTCTGAAGCTTGGGAAAAACTGCATTTTTATCAATTCATTAAGAAAAAAAGGTTGACTTTTCCAGGTTCTCTGCATCCTTTATTCCAAACACAACATTCAATTTTCTTTTCCTTCTTTCTTTTTTTTTTTTTTTTTCAAAATGCTGAGGAGTTTTTATTATATTAGATAACCATCATCTTCTTTGGTAATTGATGATTCCTACCTCTCACCTGAGAAGCCTTTTTTTAATATCTGTAAACTTCAAAATTTTAGGTCATGTCAAAAAGAATCATATGTGGAGAAAAGTATTTTTTGCCTGGAACAGGAGACCTGATTTGCTGTAGATATTGTTTTTTATTTCTTGGTCTGTAATATTAGCTGTTGCTCCTCCAATATAAGGTTTTTTGTGTGTTTCATTCTTCACATAAATCATAAAGTACTAAGATCCATCATTCCAATCTCCTAATATGTCAGCTAAATACAGCCTAGATAATTCCTACACACCCCAAGCCCAGGTTGTATTTTTTGGCTAGGTTATTGAGAACTTGAATAATTCAACTATTGATAAGATTTTTCTACTTTTCTTTTCACCTTTCCCTTTTCAATGAAACATATTTAACAAACCAAAATATCTTTGTTAGTAATTAAAGAGTTTCAGCTCACTTTTAATTTCATATATTCCTGTCTCTGAGTAATTTTGGACATTAGTCGGAAAACAGTATCCATATTTCTTGTGAAGTCCATAGGACCCAAAGAAATAAAAATCATGAATCAATCACCCTAATCACAGAATAAATCACCATAATCTCAGACATACTTGGGGAATTTCACTAAATAACATAACCATGGACAGCTTATAAGAATTTTGCAACTTTGTAACACTAATACCAGTGTTTCATAATACATTCCAAAGTGGGTTCAAAGTATAACTATAATAATAGAAGAAAAGGACAGGGAGAAGAGGAGAGAAAATAGAGAGGAGAGATCAGTTTCAATATTTTTTTTTGCTTCAGCTTTCAGCTTGGGGCTGAAAGCATAATTCAAAGACTTTAAACTTATTCATTAGATTTACACAAACTGAAAAGTGAAATTTGTCTTCTTTAGTTACCTACTATTATTTGAAATACAGATAAGAGGGAAACAACTGCAAAGAAGACATAAAGATGCATTCTAATAAACAGTGATATAGTGATACACCTTCAATAAATTCTGGATTGAAGAACTCACATTTTTCAGTAATTCTTACTGTATTTATGACTAAAGACATTTAAAGCTCCTGTGACATATTTATGTGGGGGAAAAAAATGACATACTTGTAGAAGGATGGACTTTTCTCACAGATGGACTTTTTATATTACTTCAAGAAAATAATTGAAAGAATAATATAAGGAATGAAGGAACATGAGGAACTATTCATCCAAAGAAATCTACATTTTGCTTCATTACAAATTCCATGGAATTGTCCTGATTACAATTAATACAAAAGGAGAATAAGACGGAGCAGTTACCAGGCAGAAATATCTGGCTGCAGCTCCTCTGATTTCTGCAGCACTATACTAATTTACACTACTTGAATTTCTTACTCCAAACAGGTTGGAAGTCTTCTTGAAAACAATTTTGTTTCTATGCTACTTATCTTTTTTTCTTTTTTTTTCTTTTTAAAGTAAACCCAAGCAAACCTCCATTCCATTTTATTTGCATGCTCTTTATAACACATTTTGTGATATAAGTGCATTGCAAGTGATCAACTTGCATCGCTCAGCACACTCCAGAAGTTGCCATCACAGCTGGTCGGTCCCAGCGGCAGACCGGGTGATGGGCAGGTTTTTTTTGCAGTCCAGGGAAGCTTTCCGTTAGCCGGGAAGCCCAAGGGAGCTGCAGCCCCGGCCGGGTCTGGTTTCTCCTGCGGGGGAGGCAGGGACTGGCGTGGGCGGAGCCGCCCCCACCGCGGGCAATTTAAACGCCTCAGGAGCTCAGGGATCTCTGATCCCTGCGTACCAGACAAGCTCAAGCACAGAGCCAGGTGAGTCCTTTTGCTGTGTCCCCTTACTCTGTTAAGTCAGTTGCAAAGGCTGTGGCCAGGGAAACTGTGGGCACCCAAATTGAGGCCCCATGTGGTCACTGCAGGGGACCTGGACCAGATGACCTTTGGAGGTCCCTCCCAGCCCTAAACATTCTGTGATTCTATAGTTTTGAATAACTGCTTGTCACCTCAGTAGCTATAATCAAAATACAAGTTGTTTACCATTATTGTCAGCATTTAAGGTACTTATAAGGTACTTATATCAAAATATTTTCTGCCAGAGTTGCTTCCAGCTAAGATTTCATCTGGTGAACCGAGTTAACTATCTCGCTAACATATGGTAATGTGATTGCTTGCAATTTTCTGTCCCTTGCCTGAAATACTACTTAGCTTTCCTTGAAAGTTAAACTGATCTTTTATGAAAAGCAAACGAGCTATGATTCTGCTTTTGGTGGTTTTGTATAGCAGTTATTTTACTAAAAACTTGGAAATTAAAGAATCAGTTGTTAATTTGGACTTGATATGGAACTAAACAAAAAAAACAGATTTCTTATTCTGATTATACTAACTGTCCTGGTTTCAGGTGGGATAGAGTTTATTTTTGTCCTAGTAACTGGTATAGTGTTGTGGCTTGGATGTAATGCGAAAATAATGCTGATAACACACTGATGTTTTAGTTGTTGCTAAGTAGTGTTATATCCTAAGTCAAGGATATTTAAGTTTCCCATGTTTTGCTAGCATGCAAAAGCACAAAAAGCTGTGGGGAAACATGGTCAGAACAGCTGACCTGAGCCAGCCAAAGGATTATTCTATACTCTAGAATGTCATGGCAAATATAGAAATTGGGGGTGGTGGGGTGCTGGAGGGCCAGTGCAGATTCCCCCCCTCGAACATTGTCCAATGGAGGGTGGTAAGCAATTGTATTGTGCATCAATTGTCCTTTAATTGGGTTTTATTTATGTGGGTTTTTTTACCTTTTTTTCTCCAATTTTAATACTACCATTAGTAGTAATAGTATTGTTAATATATTTTATTTCAAATATAAAACTGCTCTCTTAATTTGGAAGTTTTACTTCATATTCTCTAATTCTCTGCTCCATCCCACTGGGAGGGCAGGGAGGAGTGAGGGAGTGGCTGTGTGGTGCTTGGTTGGTATTGTCCTTGTTTTTAAATCTTATGTTAACCACAGGTTCTAAGTCGTTAGGGAAAGAACTAGTTTGTACACCAGTTCATGTTATGTGCAAGATGTGTCCTGTTCCTACTACTTAAATATTCCCTTATAATTTAGACAGTTGAAGACAGGAGCATTCTGTAGAATGGACCAGGATAAAATAGGATAGATTGGACTAGACTAGACTGTAAGCATTCAGTCCCTAGTGATGAATTAACATGTTTGTCCTTCTTTGGATATTTCTGTATGGAACTGGAATGATTGAGCAACAACTGCATTTTTATTTTGCCATAGAAAAAAAAATACAAGCTGCATGAAAGTTATTTCTCTAGTTGCTACTATTAAAATATAAATAACATCAAATTTGATGCAGGACTTTCTGCATTGCTATTTCATTTTAATCTCAAGGTATGTTGTTCATGTTCAATTGTTTTCAAATACCTTGGAAATAGTTTTATTTTGGAAGTCTGACACTGTATATGTATTTTTTTTTCATAGTGCTCCATCATGATCATTCAACTGAAACCAATGAGACTTTTACTATCAGTATTATTCAGAGAAATACTAGGCTGATGCTGAATTAATCTGAAAGTGACCCTATTTAAAATTATGACACTCATTTTTGTAATGTCTCAGTTTACACCAGCAGAATTTAAGACAGGTACTTGATGTTAGTTAGAAATTCTTACCTTTCACCTAGTTTACCATAAATTTAACAAGATATGGAGCAGCTTTGCTAACATTGATGGCATAAAGGAAATTAATCAGAAAACTCCCCCTAGTAAAAGCACATGGGAAAGCATCTGAACACATCAGATTTAAATGACCATCAGAATTAACATTATGAACAGAGTTTTGGATAGATTTTTGCTTAGAAATTCAGCTGTGTCCTTAGGCCTGTCCCACTGGGTTTGAAAAGTTGTACTAATGTCAATAGAGGTCAAGCTTGGCTAATGCTTTAGAATGCTCTCACTAAAATTATTGTTGTGTTATGCAGAATTACTTGTCAAATTGCTATAACAGCCTTCATGTTTCATGTAATGTCTCCTAAAAGCTAGGACTGATGCTGGCAAGCAATTGCTAAACCAGTCCCTTAATCATCTCATTATGTTTGTGCTCAGAAAGTTGAAAAAATTGAAACCAAACAGCATCTAACTGAGAAAAGAGCCAGTTGATAACTCCTTAAATACAAACACTTCAGGAATTATTATGTCATCAAATATGAATGAATGTTCATAGTTAATTTTGGTAATTAATTAGAGCACTTGGAATGCAATAAAGCAGATGTTGATCATATGTAAGCACTGTAATCTAAATTGCAGGCACAGAGTGATGCAAGACCTGTCCCACTCCTTAGATCCAGGTGGTTGTTGCATGGATTGTAAAGTCAGCACCGTAGGAATTTGCACACAAATGAAAAGAGAGAAAAAAATCAACCACCTTATCTCTTCCTCAGCTACCCAGAAATGTAATTTGGGATTCTCAGAGCTCTCCTGTTGGTGGAAAGGAGACTGTATCCTGTGTGAAAGGATAGCTGGGCATTGCAACTGCTCCTTCCAAGAGTTGAACACAAAGTGGAAGAACAATGCATGTGTATCAACTGAGCAGCACCTATATATAGACACCCCTATGTCCTCAGTGGTCTTTCGTAACATGATGTACATTAACCATTCTGTGGTAGCAAATGTGGAACTGAAGCATCCATCTTGACAACCTTTATTCTGTAGAGGAGAATAGACTGGTAGTATGTTGCTAATCTAAATACTGACTTGTTTTCATGTATAAGGAAAATTTAAGCTTCCCTAGCCTGATTTTTCTTTTTTTTTTTTTTTTTAAGCTTGGGGCCATTTAGAGTTTAAATGTCTCTTAGAAAAAGCAGTTATGGTACTTTTTTTTTTTCTCCATTTCATTTCTAAAAGCAACATTAATTTAATCCTTCACTTTTTAAAATAATTGTTAATTTTACTCTTGTTAATACCTTTGATTTTTTTATTTTGTAATTATAAGAAATTACTTTAAAATAGTCCTTGATTTTTGGCTACCTGTATAATTGCATTAAACTGCAAGCAATAAAACTAAATGATGTTGTGAATGTGGATTTTCCACATCCTTGCAAACATTCAAAAGCAGTCTGGCCTAGGGGGCTTTTGTTTGAGCATGGAGATTGGACCAGATGACCTCTTAAGGTCCTTTACAACCTCACTCATTCTGTTTCTATGATTCTAATAAAAAAAAAGGTTATGAAAATGAAGAGATAATAAGTCTGAGTCATGCACATTCATGATTTATAATGATATCAATTATACATTGCCTTCACAAGTAGTGACATTGTGCCATAGATAGTTGTGATCACTTTAACAAATTCATAGCTTGAGAGTATGACAAGAATGTCAATTGGTTTACAACCACAGGATTTTTGTAGCAAGAAAAGTACCTATATTGTACTAAAAGACCTTTTTTAATGCAGTTAATGCTTGTTATTAATCCATTTACAACAAATGCTTTCATGGTAAGTAGTACAGAGTTTCCTAACATATAGAATTCTTCTGTTTGTTAAAGAAAAAATATTTTATATTTACAGGTTTGCAGTTAAAGTGTATGATCTCCTGAAGGAAATGAAACTGGAACAGTTATTAAAAGCATTCAAACCCAGAGAAGAGCTTTTTTCCCTTACAAGTTTAGTTCTAATCCTAAGGGGTATCTTAACTGTATTTACCAGTGCAGAAGCTGGTGTAACTTTTCTAGGGAGATACAAATTTTCAGAAAGTTATAGGATTTTATTTTCTTGGAAGCATTTGCTTTCATTTTAAACCAATAAAAACTGGATCCAGACCTCTAATGTTAAATATTGGATATCTATACATTTTCTTTACCTTGTGTCCTTTCGGTTTACTGTGAATTACACATTATTATTGTTTTTATCTCCTCCATATGTCGTCTTTTAGAGATTTTTTTTCTTCTGAATGGACAAGAGATGCTTTGCAGCAAAACTCATAGAACTTTATAGTTATGGATTAGTTTTAGTGAGATTTATTTTTATAGCGGGGTTAAAGGATGGTATAATAATTATATAAATAATATAATAAATGTAGCATTCTGTATAGCTGAATGAATTATCAGTTTTATATCCATAAAATTATACCTAGCTATTAAATAAGAACTTATCTGGAATTGTTGTGGTTGATTTTAGCTTGAGATTAATTGACTTCAGCTAATTTTAGCTTGTTTATCTAGGATAGCAGTTGTCTACTGATCAGATGACAACTACCTAATTTTGGTTTAGTTTTCTGTGCATTAAACCATCAGCAATTTTAGAACAAAATGTGTTCATGGAAAAAGTGCAGACACTGGATGATACCAGAGGCCCCAGACTAAAAAAGTAAATCAGTGGTCACTAAAGGATTGAAATCTAATGAATCAGGTGAAGTGGTTTTACAGAACAAAGTGAATTACTCAGGACTGAATTACTCAGAAAAAGCATGTTAGGTGGATTGTGTTTAGAAAACTCAAGTGGATCAGAGACTCAGGAATAAGAAAGCATCAGCATTATCATGGAATCATAAAATCATTTCAGTTGGAAAAGACCTTGGATACCAGCCAGGTATTTTCTTACTCATCTTGACATGCTTTTATCCAATTGTTTTAAGTCTTCATCAAACAATGCTCTTTTGCTTTTGACCAGTTTCCTTACCAGTGCATAGTTACCTTTTCTGGTAAAACTCATTATTATAACACTACAATTTGTTAGTGAAAATATCAATTGTATTAAACTAAATTGTTGGTTATGTAAATATGGTGAGTTCCCTTTTACCTATAATGAGACCATGAGTGTAAAGTGTATGGCATGTCAGAAAGCTTGTGGTCTTTATTTTTTTTTAAAGGTACTGTAAAGTTTTATTTCCCATAACAGAGTAGAACCCTGGCTGCCTCCTAGAGTGCCCTGTCACAGGTGGGACAGCTTTGTAGGCACTGGACATTCTTCTCTTTCTTTTGATGTGTCAGATTCAGCTAAGGCTGTTTCCAGCACAGATGAAGTTCAAAGCTGTCACACTTTGTAGAAATAGAAATGTGACAGCAACAAAGAAATCCGTTTTCAAGTGAAGGTTGTACATAGCCAGATGTGAATGCCAATTTTAATTTCTCGAGCAATGATTTTTCTATCTAGAGTTCTGCACCCGCCTTAGTCTGCACAAGGACAAGCTTTGCATAGCCCATAATAGCTGTAGTTTTAGCATCATCCAAGGATAAAGACTTCACATTAGAACTGCAGCTCCGTGTATATCTCTCTCTTGCATGCATGTGTACTTTGGGCTTACAGGGAGGCACTAAAAGTTAATCCCACTCCTTTTCTGCAAATGGATGAATTCATTAATAAAACCATTGTCTGCAGAAGTGTGATGACTCTGTTAAAGGGCAACATAAACCATTCAAATCACGGGAAGCCGACACTAACAGCAGCAACCAAGCACAGCAACAGCAGTTGTTGACATATGCTGAGAACAGCTTGAGGCTTGTGAGGTCCCTGGTGGGTGACTCTGGGTCTGACACCCTTGGGCTGTGTGTAAAGAAATCAGCCAGCGGGCATCAGGTCTCCCGAGAGAGGCAGGTGAGTGTTGGGTGGTGCTTGTGGCCCCAAGGCCAGTTCAGGTGCATATTCCTGGCTCCTAGAAACAACCTGCTACCAGAAATGCTGCAACCAGGTAAACAACAGCAAATCACAATCAGATAATATCTGAAGTTGGAAGGGACCTTAAGAAGTCATTTGGGCCAATCCCTCTGCTCAGACCGAGCCCTCTGTGCCCCATTGACCAAGATCATGTCCAGATCACTTTTTAATACATCCAAGGACAGAGAATTCACAGCCTCCCTGGGAAGCCTGTGCCAGTGCTCCATCATACTCACAGTAAGAGTTTTCTTGATGTTCAGTCAGGGTGGTTTTCAGTTTGGGCCCATTGCCTCTGGTCCTGAGCACCTCTGAAAAAAACCTGGGTCTGTTCTCTTTGCACCCTCCCTTCATGTAATTATCTACATAAATAACATAACTCCCTGAAATCTTCCTCCAGGCTGAATATCCCCAGGTCTCTCAGCCTTTCCTCATAGGAGGCATGCTCCAGTCCCTTCATCCTTTGTTTCCCTTGTTGAACCCTTTCTACTACATCCATATCCCTCTTACTGGAGAAGCTCAAACTGGACCCAGGACTCCTTGTGTGACCTCACTAGCACCAAGTAGAGCAGAAGGATCCCCTCCTGCAAATTGCAGGCACCAGTCCTAATGCAGCTCAGGCTATCATTATGCCTCTGCTGCAAGGGCACGCTGCTGACTCATAGGCAACTTAGTGTCCACCAGGACCCCCATGTCCTTTTTGCCAAGCTGCTTTCCAGCTGATCAGCCCTGAGCATGTCCTGGTGCCTGGGGTTGTTTCTCCCAACATGCAGGACTTCAAGTTCCCCTTGTTGTACTTCATGAGGTTCCTGTCACTCCATTTCTCCAGTCTGTTGAAATCCCTCTGGATGGCAGCACGACCCTCTGGCATGTCAGCATCTCCTCATGTGTTAGCAAAAGTTTGATTCCTTTTTCCTATGATGGCTTCTTTGTGCTGCTGAAGGATTGTGTACTCCATTCCAAGCTGGAGATGTGTTGCTGAGTGTAGTGGAGATAAAGCTGTCAAAACCTATTTGAAACAGTATTCTGCATTTTATAAATGTATGCCCCTTGTGTGTTTCTCGTGTCAGTTTGTAATCATCATCCTTTACACTACCTGCCTCATCATCCTTTACACTACCTGCCTTGTTTTCACAACCACAACAATGCAAGTCTGTAAAAACCAAACATAACCTGGATATAAACATCACTGTTTTCCTATTTTAGTGAGAACTTGAATGTGCTGGAAAGACTTGCATCTTCTTTTTAGTTAGTGTTTACATTTAGTGCTTTTTTTTTTTTTTTTTTATATATAGTGCATTGTAGAAATTAGTAAATATAATCTTATATAATTTCAAAATCAGAGTAATTAGTCAAAGAAAATGCTCGTTTTGCTTTCATCTTGATTCGATATCATTCTGTGTGATGATGTAACAGTGCTAATGCTAAAAACAGTCCAATTACCAAGATGCAGATAAGTGATTTAAAAATTGGTTAATAATTTTCCCCAATTGTCACCTCTCTGGCTCTCTGAATAAAAGGAAGCTTTTTTTCAGGCAGTCATGAATGATGATATAACCTGGGTGTTTTTATAATATTTCACAGCTACAGCAGAAGGATTTCTTCTATCCTTGTGGAAAGTTTAGAAACGAATGAGTTTGAGGCAGGTTTTCCACAAGGGGGCTCAATATTTCAAACTCAGGCTTGCCAGTTCCCAGCTGACAAACGGCCCAGCAGAGACTAGTGCCACAGAATCAGCAAGAAGTCAGTTTTCTCTCAGCAAAATTGGTTTTATTAACATTGTGAGTCTTCCATAATATTGCTTAGATATGTCCATATTGCATTTCTGACTCTGCATTTATTTACTGGAAATAGTTCCAGAGTATGTGTTAAACTAATATTGTTCCTAAAGTGTTTACACCACAGCCCAAAAGAGTAAGGACATTTCCAGTAAGATTTCAGAAACAATTTGCAGTTCCATGTACCTGCCTGGCCATGCCCTGCACCAGTTCAGTGCACACTGTTCTGCCCAGTCATTAACCCCTACTTCTAAATATTATTAAAAATAGAATGTAAAAAAAATTATAAAAATTATAAAATAAAAATTAAAAA